>JAQQAE010006233.1:0-16863 GCA_029823295.1 Pseudamia nigra
TTGAAAGGCTGTGAGTAATCTCTCTCCCGGGGAGTAGACACTGCTGAAGAATGCGCTGCTTATGGCCCTCCCCCGCTGTTCAGAAACATTCTGATAGTGGGTCAGGCTGAACTTTCATGGACATGTTGCTGCCTGGTGGGCATCATGGTACTAAACATCGAACAAGTGCAGGAGAGGATTCTTGGCTATTGTTGAGGTGAACCTTCTATGGACACATGTCGCCACGATAAACCACCATGGAACTTAACATCTGGACAATTTGCACCGAGGACAGATTCTTGACTTTTTATCAGAACTGATATCACACAATTCACCCACTGAATCATATGCACATTTTACATCCACACCCCAACTCTCTCTGAGCTTGTTTTGTTATTGTAACAAACTGTTGTCTGCTAAATGTGTAGTAAGAGGATTTTTTTTCCCATGTTTTCATAATTTTGCTCACTTATGAGCTAAATTCTGACAATATGTGCTTTTTTCTCTCTATCCACATGTATCACCTCCCTCCCCCTCTTTTTTCCCCCAAACTGCAAGGTGTGAGCTCAGTTCGCTGCCGTATGTGAATTTGCCCTTTTGTGGGATCAATAAAGTATGAAGTATAAAGTATATCTATTGACGTAAAACAACTTGCAATACGAAGCAAAACAAAATGGTCAACAAAATGAACAAAAATGACCTAAATGAACAAAATACTGAACAAAATAATCCACAAAATGAACAATAAATGCCAAAACTGAACAAACCAATCCACAAAATGAACAAAAGTGACCTAAAAATGAACAAAATGATTAACAAAATGAACACAAATGACCTAAAAATGACCAAAATAATGCATAAAATGAACAAATTTTACCAAAAATAAACAAAATAATCAACAAAATGAAGAAATATTATAAAAATGAACAAAATTATCCACAAAAAGAAAAACAAAAGCCAAAACTGAACAAACCAATCCACAAAATGAACAAAATAATGAACAAAAATGAACTAAAAATGAACAAACTAATGTACAAAATGAACAAAAATAACCTAAAAAAAAAAAAATAGGTTCACATAAATGAATGCAAAATAAACAAAATAATCAAATAAAAGATTAGATTAATAAAATAGTATACAAAATGACAAAAAACAATTGACAAAATGAACAAAGATAACATCCAAATTAATACAAAATAACCAAAACAATTTACAAAATAAAAAATCATGCACAAAGTAACAAAACAACCAACCAATTGAAATAAATGAACAAACTAATCAACATGTAGAATGAAAATTACTCACAAATGAAAAATATCAACAAAATAAACAAAAATGATGAAAATAATGAACAAAATGAATCAAAATGATGAAAATAATGAACAAAATGAACATGAATGAATAAATCCTACATCATGTGCATAATGAATAATACTGCAGCAGATCTAAAAAAAACACCACGCTATCTTTTTACTGCCCTCAAAAGGTCAAAAACATGTCAAATTTGCCTCAGACTGTGTTGAAAACCTTCACATCTCTCACTTCTTGCTGAGGTGTCGCGCCACATCGGACTTCCGGAAGCCGTCCAGGTTGTAGAGGCGTTTGGCGAGGCGTTTGGCGGCGGCCATGTCTGCGCGGTGGCTGCCGTTGGTGAGGGTGTCGCTGCTGCCCAGGCCGAGGCGGTCGCTGAGGTCCTGGTCCAGCTCGGAGTCCGTGGCCAGACGGGCCTTGTCCCTGCTTCACCACAGACGACAAAGAGTGAGGGATTAAAACCGGAGTCTGATGAATAATTGAGTGGAAAGTGTTGAAGAAAGATGATATAATAATAAAACTAATAACTTCACTATGTTAATAATTTAGTGAGACTGGAGAGAATTTTCTGCCCGATGTGTGAATGTTGGGGACATTTATAGTCGACTATCACTGGATTTAAAGATTTTAATCTGTTTTAACTGTTTCTGATGGATTGTGAATGCGTCCGTTGGCAGCTTTTCTCTCCATGCAAGTATGAAGAGACCAAAAAAATGAACAAAAAGAGTGACAATATAAAGCTACACATAAGCACTGAATCCCATCAAAATAAACAAAAAATGAATCCAAAAAACAAACAAATGAATAAAACAATCTAAGAAGTAAATTCACTCGACAAAACAATCGAGGAAATGAACAAAAATTTAGAAAAATTATTTATAAAAATGAATAAAAAATGAACTAAACAACCCATAAAATGAACAAAATGAGAAAATTGAACCAAATAATGAACAAAACTGTCATTTATAAAGTAGGGGTGTTTAGCGACCAAAAATGTATATATCAGTAAGAAGGGAACACGAGCAGCCATGTTAGCCACACGTTATCCATTATTTAATTTCATTTACAAGTAATCCTTAATCATAAAAAGGACCAATACATGACAAATATATAGGATAATAAGCAACTAATTGATGTCGAAGACGTGTTTCTTTTGAAAAAGTGTTACCAAACTAAATACTGTACAAAGGAAAAACAGAGTTATTATTAAATTGCACAATGAATAGTGAGTCAAGAATAGGCTGTAATATTAATGTGAACAAAAATAGATATAATGTTGTTAAACAAATCCCAAAGGTGTTATTTATGTGACCATTCAGATCTTATGTAATCATTATTTTTGTATGTTTCCACACAACACGTATGAATACACATTACACTGAAACACCAAGTCTCCTTTTTCTCGTTTTCATCGCGTCCTGATTAAGCTGCTTCAAAGCATTAGCGAGTTCAGAAATACAAAGCTCGTTCCATCTCAATTATTTTGTGATAATAATTTAAGCATGTTATGTCACACTGAGCCAAAAGAGAACGACGTTTTATTTCTGTGAGAACCGACTTAAATATCGAGGGCTCCAGAGTTTATGGACTAAGGTTGTAAGTAAAGACAAATACGTAATCATTACTGTACAAACTCCAATTCCAATGAAGTTGGGACATGTAAAACATAAATAAAAACAGAGCACAATGATTTCCAAAATCTTTTCAACCCATATTCAATTGAATACACTACAAAGGCAGAATATTTTATGTTCAAACTGATCAACTTCACTGTTTTTTTTGCAAATATTCACTCATTTTGAATTTGATGCCTGCAACACGTTCCAGAAAAGTTGGGACGGGGGAAACAAAAGACTGGGAAAGTTAGCGAATGCTAAAAAAAAAAACACCTGTTTGGCACATTCCAGAGGTGAACAGGTCAATTGGAAACAGGTGAGTGTCATAATTGGGGGGAAAAGGAGAATCCCTGAAAGGGTCAGTCGTTCACAAGCAAGGATGGGATGAGGTTCACCACTTTGTGAACAATTGTGTGACAAATAGTCCAACAGTTTAAAAACAATATTTCTCAAAGAACAATTGCAAGGAATTTAGGGATTTCATCATTTACAGTGCTGGACCGGTTCAGCATTTGTGGATGTTGTCCAGTGTCTGTGTTGTTTGTTGTTCTATCTCTACTCTTTTCTTTTGTCTCTCCTCCATCCACTAACCTGGTCGAGGCAGATGGCCGCCTACCCTGAGCCGCTGGTTCTGCTGGAGGTTTTTCTCTTCCATTAAAGGAAGTTTTCCTCCCCCGTCACCATTGGCTTGCTCTCAGTGGTTCTATTGGGTTTACTCTTTCTATAGTTGTGAGGTCTTGGTCTTGAATTGTGAAACGCCTAGAGATAATCGGCAACTATGATTGCCACTATACAAATAAAATTGAATTGAATTACAGTCCTTAATATCATCAAAAGATTTACAGAATCTGGAGGAATTGCTGCAAGGAAGTAGCAAGACTGAAAACCAACAGTGAATGTCTGTGACCTTCGACCCCTCACGTGGCACTTCATTAAAAATGGACGTCGTTCTGTAAAGGATGTTACCATGCGGGCTCAGAGACACTTCAGAAAATCATTGTAAGTTAACATAGTTCATCACTACATCTACAAGTGCAAGTTAAAACTCTACCATGTAAAGTGTAAGCCATATATCAACAACACCCAGAAACGCCGGTGGTTTCTCTGGATGTGGAATCCACGTCTCAAATTGTTTTTGAAAATCATGGACGCCGTGTCCTCCAGGCTGAAGAGGAAAAGCACCATCCAGATTGTTATCAATGCAAAGTTCAAAAGCCAGCATCTGTGATGGTTTGGAGGCGTGTTAGTCGAACATTAAATATCTCGTCTTCGTAGTGTATTCAGTTGAATATAGGTTGAAAAGGATTTGCAAATCATTGCATTCTGTTTTTATTTACATTTTACAAAATCCCAACTTCACTGGACTTGAGTTCTGCTGACATAAAAATAAATCTACTGTCACACCTAAGCCTTCCGAAATGTCAACGCCATAGAAATCTCCCTCTCCTGTCTCCGAGCCCTGCTAACTCACCCAAATCTGAACTCACGCTCACCAATAATCATCTGACCTCAAAGGGGGAAAAAAGACATAAACAAGACCACATACACGTGCTAAATAAATAACTTGTAATTTATAATCATGAAATAATAACTAGTCAATAAGTAAAACATGAAAGAGGGCGAGCACAGCACCCAGCACATGACATGGGTGAAGACGACATTGATGCTGAATAATATGTACACGTTACGGGGCAACATATGCTGCCAAATAAACAATGTCTTTTTCAGTGAAGGCCTGGTTCATTTCAGCAAGACAATGGATGTATTCAAACACCATGTGTCTGTGGTGAAAGAGTCTGCTATGGAGCACCTGAAATCCTACATCAAGCAACGGGGGCAAACATTCCACTTTCAAAATTAGCCCTGATGAGCAGCTCAATTACCAAAAGCTTAGTGAGCTGTTAAACGAAGAGGTGATGGAACAAGACGTGAAACAAGAGATCCTGACTCAAGTTTTTTGGAACATATTAAAAGGCATCAAATTCAAAATGTTATTTCTCAGTTTTTACATTTATGTTGTCTTTGTGCTATTTTCAGTTTGATACAGGGTGATACTGGTTTGCAAATTATCACAGTGTATTGACATTTTACACATCGGCTCAAGTTTTTTTTTTTTTTTTTATACATACAGTATGTATTTGTACTTGTACTGCGACAAAGAAATCGATGCCTTTTTCCACCTCTGGAGCCGTACATGTTTTTTCAGTAAATGCTAAAATGTTATTGCTGTTGTTCAGAGCTGTGTCACGGTTCCAGAGAAGAACAGTGACAGTCCAGGAGCTGAGTGTGGTGTTCAACAAAAAAAGAAAAAAAAAAAAAAAAAAGCGAGAAACGGTGACACTTCCTGAACAAGTGGAGCTCACATTTGGATTTCACAGCATGAGGAACAAACCGAGAAAACCCGAGGCCTGGATTCACACGCTTACACATCCTTATATCAGTCAGGGAAATGACACAAAAGTAACACCGAGAAAAATAACAAAAGTCCTCTACTTAAAGAAGTATAAAGGGCTCAATGGTTAAGGGATGCAAACACAAGCATCGACTCCCTATCAACACTTCAGGCCTCATTCATAAAAACACAAGGCCATTCATTCAAAAAGTTGGCAAATTTGCACATTTTCCAAACAGGTACCAGCTAAACAGACCATTTGAATTTGCCCCCCTCGACAAATTTACAATTCAAATCCTCTGAGCGGCAGGTTCCTGTGACGTACCTGTGACATGACCGCCTAATCGACAAATACCGCTCCTCGCCGACGGCAGCTGAACTGTGACAGCAGAAGACAGCAGAGGTTGTTCTCGTCCTCGTCCCCTGCCTCAAGCCGCTGCCTTGACTGACCCCTCCCCTCCTCCTGGGCCCGTACCGTGAACGCATCACTGATCAGCAGCAGTTTTCAGGTTTTTGAAGTCTCCTTTCCTGAGGCCCACAGGCTGCAGCCTTCCTCTGCGTGGTTTTGGATCGGTCTCCTCATGAGTCCCCTTTTTTTCCTTCTCTGCTTTCTCACTCTCCCTCTGTGTTTGCTGTCATTTGATCCTCACAGCAAGCCTCCTTCCCCCAAAGTAAAGCAGCAGTTTGTGCTAGAATGCAGCGTGTTCTCTCCCCGTTTTCCCTCCGAGTGTGTTTGCTGTTGTTTCTTTTCCTGCTTTCACTCCTCCCTCTGGGTCCCTCTCTCCCTCTTTTTTCCCTCTCTATTCCACTGTGCAAACTCTCACTGTCCTCTACTGACCTTGGAGCCAAAGCATGGCATGAAACTTGGCTTGTCTGTCTGCCCCCCCCTTTCCTCCATTCATTCCTCTTGCCATGTATCTCCAATTACACAAACGCCATCCTTTTGGGTGTTGTATGCATTCTAGTCCACATTGTTTTCAGTCATCTTATTGCTCACGCACAGAAAACAAAGATCCAAGGTGTCAGATTTAAACTATATCCACTGGGTGTGTGCCCCTAAGCTGTTTCGGTCGTTATCAGGGCTGCTCCTGGGGATGAATAGGTGGCCTTTTGTAAACGCCGAGACTACTATCGTATCTGTTTACAGCATATGCTTCATCAGGGCCTGCAGCTTTGTGTCATAATCATAAGAGTAGGCTGGCATTGTAGCTTAGACTCCACCACCTGTTGGCATTGTATCGTCAAGAGCGCGCACAATACCAAGAGGTCCTGAGAGAATTCCGAGTGTCAGCCTTGGCTTAAATGGTATCCCCGCATAACTGAACCCCCTCTCAGTCTACTGGGCTGCTCTGCACAATGAGCTACTGTCTAATACCACGGACCATCTGAAAAGCGAGATGGAAGGGGAAGAGGAGGGGTAAGGGAGTGGAATTCCAACGTTTATCAAAGTATGGACAAGCCCTCAGAAATATTTGTCTCATTTCTCGCTACTGGATTCCTTTGCTCTGGGGCCGCCAGAGCAGGCCAGGTCATAAAGGTTAGATAAGAGGAGTGCAAACATTTACCTTCACTAGTTCAGGCTGTGGTAAAAAAAAAAAATACACCATGTGTATGTTTAAATACAAAGATGGAACAAAATGAAGCTGCTCTTTTTACCTTTGAGTGAGTGTTAAGTACATTAGGCACACCTTAGGGGAAAGTATGCTGACTTAGGTTAATTTCCTGAAGAGTTAAAATGATTTATATCCCAATAACTTATGTAACAGTTCATTTAAGCACATACCAATGGTGTAAAATCTATTCAGTCCTTAATAAAAGTCAAAATACTGTATTACAGTGAAAAGGACCTGCATGAAAAATCCTTCTCTAGCAATAAAAGCACATTATTAGTTGCAGTTTGCAGCATATTTGTTGTGAAGTAAAAGCACTGGCTTCACTGTTATGTCACTGTTTCTTGTGCAGACAGAGCTAGTTTGAACTTACTTAATGTCCAGTTTTATAAACAGCAACACCAGGTAAAACAAAGTGTTCATGACATGATTTATAGATTTAAAAAAAAGAAAGTTCTGTAAAGTAAATTTTAGTGAGATATTAGATGATTACACAAGGTTTCACTGGGGGAAAAAAAAAAGAAAAATCACCATTATCTCAGAACTCTCAATTACACACTTTTTATGCGACATCAGAACCCTTAGAAATAGAAACATCTGGTTTCATCTTTGACACGCCTTGTATCTTCGAAGCTTGTAATGTCATCTACTGTGTAAAATCCTCATCGTTAAAGTTACTTAATCTTACAAATAAGTGTAGAACAAGAAAACAGAAAAAACTCTCCACCAATACACTGTAGCTGGCAAACCTTGATTATTCCTTTATCAACTCACAGCCTTCAGTATTCGCTGTCTTTTTCTGCCACCTAGTGGCCAAAGCAACAAGGTGACCCGGTGCAGTTCCCGCCCCTGCAGTGCTGTCACACCAAGTTAGGGTGACATTCACACAGTGAGATAGCCTCCACATCACACATCATCTGCTACTTTTCACTAACGAATATTGAGAAAGACAGTTACTGTTCATGCATCCTCCCACATTCAGTATGGGGCTTGACGTAAATACTACAACATAATGGGCAGTTAGTGCGTTGTTGTGTCACGCTGTGCAAGTACAGCAAATGAGTTGGAAGATTCTTAATATAAAACAATGTCTATTCCTTTACAGGTGTAATTCTGGTGAGAGTTAGAGGAGTCTTTGTGATTGTGACAGTCAAGGTGAGTCCCTCTCAGCTGCAGCATCCATCTGCCTCGGTCTATCACGCACAGTCATAATATATGCAGATCACATGCACAACCATCTACGAAACACCAACAGATCCATGTGCACACTCTCACACATGGAAATCAACACAGATGGATCTGGCACGACAGATGCATGTAGCTTGAATTTAGACACACACGCATACACACATCTCCGTCCTGCCTGGTAGACAGCAGAGGCACCACAGGCAGCCTTGTGGTCGACCTTCACTCTTAGCTACTTTGCTCCAGAATAGCACTGCAGCAGTTCTCTGTACAAGGAGAATGAGACACATGGACACTCATTTCTCTGGAGACAGACAACAGTCCATTAGTGAGGTATTGACCTGCGAAAAAGGCAATCAATCTACCGTTAAAACTTTATGAATGTCAACACTGTGCACATGATAAGTACTACATAACTACTACAGATGCTTCTTTTTAAGACTTGATATGTTATTGAAAGGAATCACTTATGCAAACACTTGGGGGTATTTTGCTTAAATTTTTCTATAAATGAATAATTTACTCTTTATGTTATTTTCCCACAATATTTTAGATCTTAATTAGTGGCGGTACCTTTGTGTGTTTTCTTGCATTTAGCTCTTTCTCATCAGTCAGTTGTGAATGCAGGTAAACACAGCAAGGCTCATGTCCTGGTTCAGATGCAGATTCTATTCCTGGTTGGCACAGAGCTTTTCCTAGTGGAATTTGCACGTTTGCCTCTGTTTATGTGAGACTTTTCCATCAGAAACATGTAGGCGCAGGTGTGGATGCTCTATCAGTGCTCCTGATTAAGGTATTGGTTGCTAGAGTTGGTCTGGGCTGCCTTCAGTGTTTGTCGATTGCTCCTAATTCAATAGGATGAGTAAAATGCAGAGACTGAGTTTCCCTGAGGAGACAATGAAGTTAAAATTGCGAGCATTTGAACTTACTTTGGTATAGAAAAAGAGGGGCTGCTGTACCAGCCACTGCCTAACTGCACCGTCTCCCGTCCTCTGGGTGGTGTATCATCTGAACCACTGCTCAGCCTCTCGCTGGACGGGGCTCGAGTGGCGTCCGAGTCTCCGGTCACAGTAAAGATGGAGTCAGACAGGCTCGGCCTCTCATCGTGTGCTAGGGGGGCAAAGCTGAGCTGGACGATCTGCCTGGCACTCTGGCACACCGGCCCATGGATGGCAGGTGTGAGTGTGGGCAGGTCAAAGGTCAAGATCGTCTGGGTGCTTGAGGTCAGCAGCTCCTCGCTGTCCAGGCTGTTGTAGGACGTCCCCTTAGCTCGGTGAGACTCCATGATGCTTTCAAAGTGGCGGCTAAAGGTGTCCTCAGCAGCAAAGCGAGGGCCAGAGACCAAGATGGGGGATTTCAGAGCTGGATGGTGGTTGTCAAAGCACGTTTCCACTGGCCTGTGGGACAGAAGAGTTTTAGAAGCACATGAATGCAGTGAAAATCTGGAGCTTTGACTGAGCTGTATGCATGGATGGAAGCAAAGATTACAATTATCCTTATTACCATAATAAAGGTAAAGGTATATTTACTCCTATTTTGTAAAAGCAAATTTTAGTTTCACATAAGTACATTTATTGTCTAGATATTAACATGTTAACCATATGGCATTTAGTGGCATAAATGTTATGTGTTGGCTGTGAAAAATGTAATGTTAGTAAAAAAAAAAAAGAAAAAAAAAAAGTGTAATGAAATGATTTGTAGCTTACAGACCTCTCCAAATTTGAAAATTGTTGGAAATGTTTAATATAATGCAGACTTTATAGAATAGGTCCAGCAGTTTTTAAATTTTTCAGCACAGAAACATTGCACATAATAATTCTGTTGGGTAGGCTTGATACATGGCAATGTAAAAAAATGCAAAAAGTTACTTTTGCTCAAAGTTCATTTTATTAGCGTTATTACGGTACTGTTTGTACAGTTTCGGTCTAGTAATTATTTTTCATTGAAGTACTTTTTGAGTGAATAGCCGACTTGTGTTTACATCTGTTATACAAAGGTTGGGTTATTTTGTAACTTGGAGAGTTGTATCACTTTAATACTCAAACCTATTTATTACCATCTTAAAATAGGCTGAGTGACTCCCCGTTTACTATCGAATGTGGGTCAGGGGGACATCATCCTGTTAGTGCTGTATTACTGGAGTCTTGTCTTGACATTGGTCCCAAGAACCACTTTTCAAAGGTCTCGTTCTTCAGTATATTTTTACTCGTCCTTGTCTTGGAGTAGGACTAAATTTCCTGACCTTCCTGATTTATTTGTTAACAACATCACTGCGGTTTGAAAAGTTCTTTCAAACGTTTGTACATTTTTTGAGATTTCTTGAATCTGCCTCATTCATTGTAACATAAGTCACCTCACCACTTAAAAAATATGCATTTAATATTTGACAAACTCGGTAGCTGTCATTCCCCTGTTGTGCATCTAATCTGGTCTTGGTCTTGACTCAGTTTTGTCCGTCTTTGGACTTGGTCTCGGCTTGGTCTCAGCCTCTCAAAGTCCTGGTCTTGTCTCAACACTCTGGTGTAGGCCATGACTTGGTTTCAGTTAAAGTGGTTCTGGACTGCACCACTAGTGTATGTGGATGTGGTCTGCGTGTTTCAAGGTGTTCCGTGTTTGTCCTATGATCACCTCTCCAGAAGATGTCCATACACCTCTGGCTTCTCCTGGGCAGCGTAGTCCGTCTTCCTGTTGTCGCCTTGCATCCTCACACTGGCCCAACTCACCATTTCTTCTTCCTCTTCATCATCCTCGTCATCATCATCGTCTTCTTCCTCTTCATCCTCTCCCCTCCTGTCACCCCTCTCCTCATCCTCCCCATCTGTTCTCCCATAGGCCAAACCCCCCAGTGGGCTGCTGCCTGTACCTGAGGTTCCCTGCACACTACGGTTACTCCCAAATGCAGAGTCAGCATCGTCCTGCTCTGCCAGCAGCACCTCATCTATGTCCGTCTCACGGTAACAGCGCAGCGGTACAGCATCCAGGTCGGTCTCCGAGTACTTCAGTGTCCGTCGAATGATACCAGTTTTGGGTGATGTCCCAACAACAGCAGGGGGAGGGGTCACCAGTTCCACCTCCACATGCTGCACCTCATGATTGGCAGAGAGCAGAGGTAGGGATGAGGGGGGAGTTGGGGTGGGAGACTCACTGGAGTTACCACTGGGTGGAGCTGTGGAGGTTTCAAGAGAGTCTGCAAATGGAGAGCAGGAGATGTTAGCCGAAATAGATTGAGTGAATATGATTCTTAAACAGGTAAATAACAGATTAAATACATAAAATATTTACATTGTTTACTTCATAAAATTCCATTGAAAGGCTCTTCATTTTGCTAAAAGGGCGTTATAGACATTTTCTATTTTAGGGAGGGAAGGGAATCTTCAACTCAGAAGGTCATGGTCCAAGGCCTCCTAAAGTTCCTTCCACAACAACCTAGGGAAGTTTGCTTTCATCATTAAAATCATTTTGTAAAAGAGCTGTTTTATGTTAAAAAAAAAAAAAGCACATTTAGGAGGAGACTGTGTTTGACATAGTGCTATAAGCAGTTCTGGGACAGTTTTTACAACTTCCATTTCCATTTACAAGTGAAGAAACATTTTTTTACTGATATTTCATAAGTTCATACATGGTGTATTTAGAATATATTATCTGGATTATAGTAACATCAAATACATATCACAGACTTAACAGAAGGATTTGTGACATCTCCTGATGCATCACACCCAAATGACATGATGCATTTTAAACGACATGTCTTAGTACAGCTTTAACAAAAATATTTTCAGTCTAAAAGATAACTGGACATGCTTTATGAGTGGCTAATAGAATGTGACAGTCCAGACAGTACAGGAACTGGAAGTGCAGGCAGTATTTGTGCTATTTTTAATCATTTTATATATTGTGTCAAGAAGATGCAGACCAGTGAGCAGAGAATAATAATGTGAACCTTTATGCAATTGTATTACAACACTACCATATTTTTAAATATCCTACTGTTTAATGTTTTAAAGCTTTCCATTATTTAAGCAATTTTATGCAATAGAAAAATTGCAAATTTTTCAAAAAATCATATGCAAGTAATATTTCATGCAATCAATATAACAGATTTTGTGTTGGTGACACTGACAAAAAACACCCAGGTAAATTCCAGTGAAATGTTCTCGGGTGATAAATAAAAAAGCTAACAATGCATCATCAACATAAAAGCTGATCTGTTGCAACCAAAGGAAACAGTGTTGAACACGCTCTCACTTTTCTCCCCCCGAGCAGCAGCGTGATCAGTAGGGGTGCCAAATAAAAACTCCCACTTTGCACGAGCGATCCTCTGACAGTGGAGCGAGGGGACGGGTGCTGTGCAGCCACTGTCCGTCTGGAAGAGACACACAGAAAAAAAAAAAACACATCGGCAGTATAAACCCTTTTATAAAACAGTTCAATATCAGGACAAATATCATTTTTGCGATTGTGCATTAGGCTTTTCCTCAGTCCTCACCTGTATTCCTGAGGTGGCAGCTCCGGTCTCATTGCTCTGGTGACTAGACTGACTGGACTCTGGGGACAAACAATCTCTGTCCCCCAAACTGCCTGTTACTCCACTGGAGCTGCGTGACGATGAACCTCCCATTGCTCCGTTTTGCTCCAACCCTTCGTCTTCTACTCTCCGCAGATGTGGCTGCTCCATCTCATTCCCATCTCCCTCCTCATCGCAACCTTCATCCTCATCTGGGGAGTCCAGGGCTACTGGCCCCAAGAGAAGGATCTCTCTCCTCCTCTGCTCAGCTCGTTTCTGCTGAGCTGCTGGGCTGAGTGGTCGGCGGCGCTGGCGAGCACGAGGAGGAGGCGTGGGGTCACCGTTCGATACAACTGCAGGTTCAGGGCTCAGCTGCGGGCTGGCCATACTATGATTTCCCCATTGCTGTCTAGATGTCCAACTGACCGGTGCCTCCTCAACACTCTGATTAATAAAGAGCCTGCGAGCAAGCTCAGTGCAGTCCCTTCTCTCAAAGCAGCTGAGATCTCCTCTCATATCCATGCTGGGGGACCAGGAGTCTCCCGTGTATTGTGGGGGCTGACGGCGATGCAAAGTGGGGGTATCGGGTGCTCGGAACTCAACTTGGCATAGCCTTGGATCCCTCACAGGAGAGCTGACCTCTGTGGGAGGATGAGAGGGACGAATCAGACGTGAAGGGAGGGCAGGGGAACTCGGAGCAGCTAAGTTGGATAAAACTGAACTCTGATGCTGGCATTTCTGAAGGCAGTCATCCTGCTGTGTATCACAGTTGGTATGGGAGTTTGTTTCGTGAGAATAAGAGTGTTCAGGCTGGTGTGAGTCTGTATTGTCACTTGCTGGCATGTGTTGGTCATTTAAAGGGATGTTCATCTTGAGCATTTGCTTAAACTGTTGTGCATTTGAAGATGGACTGTGAGAATCTTCGCTGCTGTTAAGTTCACCTAACGCATTGTGCAATGAGGACCTCCTAGCCTCTGTGAAAATAGAAGATACTTTAGTAGCCTCCTCTGCTAGCCTACGGGCAACTTCAGGGCTGTGAGCTGGAGAGGAGGATTTACTATCACTTAACTGGTTCATTCCCTCAGGTACATTATTGCCAAACTGGAGGATTGCTCCCTGTGGTGAAGAGACCCTGCTACAGGCCCCCTGAGCATGTCTTTTGGCAGCTGGACTGCCTGTCACAGTTCTGTCCTCCACTGAATTGTGAAGAGAGTTCTGTGACTCCACACACAATCCAGATGTTGACAGAGAAGACTGCCTGGGTTGGGTGGACAGGTGATCTGAAGCTGGGCTTCGGGGCAGGCCATAAATAGCCTGGGTTCTATCTGTGAGTTTTTCTTTGGGGGCTATGCAGATATTCTGACGCTGAACAGGGGATCCCGCCCAGGACTGACAGCGTGGTTGTTGGCTGTAGCGTAATGACTGGGTGTTCTCGAGTGCGTGGGCTAGTTTAATTCTCAGTAAAGGGGAGCCAAACTCCTCCACAGCCCTCTGTGTAGCTGCCCTGCCGATGGGGTCTAGGAATGGTTGGCGGAGTCCTGGAGAGAAGCTCTGCTGGTGACTTCCTGGAGATCGGTAACTCAGCTTTGGGCTGGAGCTGCAAGACGAGCCTGGGCTTCCAAACCAAACCGGGTCACTCAGTCTTTTGCAAAGATGAGATGGAGTGGATCTTTCCTCTCTGGCGCCCGTGTCACACACAGAGTTGCGTGGACTGTCCAGTGTCTTCACATTGGATTTCTCGATGTAACTGAAGGTGACCACAGATCGCTTTCCTTCATTGACTGCCTCCTTGTTAAAGCCTTGGCAGTTGGAAGGTGTGTAAGGAGCAGAGACTCTTCCAGAAGATGGAGTCGTTGGTGGTGAGTGGATGCTATCACAGGGTGAACTCCAGCGCTTGGTGACTTTAGGTGACTGCGAGCTGCTGGCTTGTTGGAGCTGAAAGTTTACAGTATGCCTGGAAGGTGACTGGCTGTGTGTGCAGTCCTGAACCAGACAGTGAGCTGTGGAGGCCTTGGTGTTGGTCTGGCAGGTCGTCTGGTTTGCTAAATGAGAAAGGAGCTCTGCAGGACTGTCCTGAACTGAATGCCCCTGAGCAATCAAATCCTCGCTCTCTCCTTTCCCTCCATTCTGATCTGGGGCAGACCTCACTTCCACATAGAGATGAAGGACTTTTCCAGACTGGGACATGACCTCTAAGCACAAAATGAGGACAGGGAAGATGAAAGAGCAGCAGAGAGAGAGAGTGAGAGAGAGATATTTAGAATAGAAGGAATAGATGAAAAACAAATGAGAACTTCTTTTCTGTCTTTTCCTTCTTCTATGCGATGGTTGTTTTGCTGGCGGTGTGTGTCAGTTTATTTTTAGATCATCTTTCAGCTCCCACCCAGTGCGTCTGTGTGCAGAGTGGAGACACACAGGCTGAATGGCAGCGAACAAACTTGCCCATGGGACGCCTGCAGCAGCTCACTACTCTTCATACCTGTGAATGAAAGGGACAAGTTGTTATGTTTGGTATCCTCATATGAGTCTTAATATGCACGGACATTCTCCAGGTTTGGAAATGGACTGCTTTTATATAAAGTCCATGTAGCTGCGCCCCTGAATAATTCTCTAATTTGCGTGATTAGTCACCACTTAATCTTATCTTCAGTGAATGAAAGCAAGACCAATTAGAGAAGGGTGTATGTCATCAGTGGAAGCGAGTCAGGGTGCACGTCGAGTCATTGAGGATCTATGGGGGTTACCGTGTAGACAGGAAAGCATGGCGAACAACCAGAGGAGCCCTCTAAATGTGTTAGCATCTCACCTGGTGGTCATAGCACAACTGAACTAGAATAAATTTGGCCAGACATGAAGATAGAATTCATTATTTTATTGACTACCTGTACCAATGCAACGAGACTATATTAAAGTGTTCAACTTTCCTCTATGAAGCTGCCATGTTACGGACTTATGGAGTTTTCCATGATGCATATTTCTGACGGCTTTCTTCTCCAATTTTCACATTGATTTAAGAATTATGTAACCAACACTTGAAACTAGAAACGATGCGCACAGATGTTCATTTTGACAGGTTTTTTGATAATGAAGCATTCGATGATTAATACTACAGCCAGTGCAAATGGTGCCACTGTTTACAATGGAGATGACAATTAACTGTTCAAGCCCCAGTCTCTTTTTTTAGGATTTCGATATTTGATGTTGGAGCTTTGTTTGGTGTGTGTAAATTTGACTTATACCTGCTTGTCAAATAGTTTTTCCTGTTTAACTTAATATGCAATATGACTATATTTTTACATGCTTAGTGCAGTATTTTTAATTGCAGAACTCTCTGTTGTGAAGCAGCCATCAGGGTTCCCTGTCCCCCAGTTGCCCAGAGTCCCCCACTGTGGGGACTCTAGGGTTTAGGATGTTAACAATAGTGGTAGAAGTGTCCAGAATGATGACAACAATTTAAGACTACGTCTGTGAAATCTATATAATCAAATGTACGCTAGCAGAATGACTATATCATAGTGCAGGTTGTACTTTAGGGCTTTTCCAAGACAAGTTCTAAACAAAATATTGCATTTTCCAGTATGATTACTAAACCTAAACTGGGTAATAGTTTGGAAAAATATAGAAACATCTTCAAAAATAGATTTGATGACACGTGGAGTTATTTTTGTGCTCTCATTCTGCAGTTTCCTTTAATGGGCTCATGTCTTATTGTCCTGAAGCTACATGCACACATTTTGATCTGTGCACTGAAAAAAAAACACACTGCCAGAGTTCATCCCGTTGTGATCGTAGGCAGGAAATTCTCTCACTTCCTCCTTTGCTCTGTGACTCATCACTGATAGACCCTTTGACAGGGCTTGATTCAAAATCGGAACAGCAGCCATTAGAAGCTCATTATTCACTCTGAAATTGATTTGTTGAGCAAGATAAGATCAGAGTGGATCTTAGAAAAGAGACACAGATGCAGCTACAAGCAACATGACAATAATTATTGCCATATTATTGAAATATTTTTATAACAGGTTAAGTAACGTTTCCTGGTGGGTAGTACTCAAGTACATTTACTCAGTTATGTATGTGTATTTGAGTAATATTTTACAAAAAGTGTACTTCTGAGAGTAGTTGTTTTACAGAATACTTTTTGCTCTTACTCCGTTACATTCATGGTGAAAAAAAATAATACTTGTACTTTTTGATCCCTGTGACCCTGACCCGTGGGACTACGGATGGAAATTAGCATTTAGGCTACAATCCGGTGTGTTTACA
>JAQQAE010006234.1:0-16862 GCA_029823295.1 Pseudamia nigra
AGACCAAAGAGGAGATTTATGGATGTGGTGAAGGAGGACATGAAGGTAGTTGGTGTGAGAGAAGAAGATGCAGAGATAAGGTGAGATGGAGGCAGATGATTCGCTGTGGCGACCCCTGAAGGGAACAGCCGAAAGGAAAAGAAGAAAAAGAAGAAGAGAGAGAATGAGTGGTGGCTGACTCAATAGTCTGCCTTCCCATAATCAACAAACAACAGTAAAACTTTTATTGTTTAATAACTTATTCATACAAACATGCAATAGTGTGCTTTACAAAAGATGAATTGTATTGTGTTTGAAATGAGAAAAACAGTGCAAAACTGCATAGGATGTGTGTGTGTGTTTTTTTTTAAACCTTACAAATGATGTAATGGCACTAAATTTTTTAAATTACTAATATGGTATCCAAATGGGATGTCTACTCAGTGATAGGTGTGTATAATTATGCTTTCAGTGTTTGATAAATGCAGTTTATGCATTGCACATGCATTTCTTTGGCATGATAAAATGGATTTAGTAAACAGTGTATTATATAATACCGTACCGCTCTGGACAAAATTAAGGATCCTTCTTAAGTTTTCAGCCCTGAACCACATCAAAACCTCTTGAATGTGATCAATGGAAGATGGATGATCATTACACATAAAACAAAGATTTACTGCTTGCATTTTTGAACTGGAAGTGTCATAAAACCACCATAATATGTAAGACTAGTGGAGAACATCCCAAGATGCATGAGCAAATCATTAAATTTGAAGCCTTTTGTTGTTATTTGATGTGATTTCACGTTAGATTCTTCCACCAAATATTTTAAACTGTCCCTGAGCATGAATTTGGGCAAAATTTTCTCCATAGTTTGTAGAATAAACAAAATATTCATGATACTCAAACATAGCAATCTGTTTTTTCCAGACATATTGTCTCTTTTTTTCTAAAGCTACTGTATGCATTTTATCTGATGAACTGTCATTGAAATCTTGCTTCTGCCTCTATATCTGCTCCATGACAATCTATGCACTGTGCTTTTCTTTGTAGTTGTTGCATGTTTCTCATTCACACCCTTATGGCTCTGTAATAGTATTAAATCATTTTAATAGACGTACCTGTAGTGTGTCTATGTACTCTATGAATGGTCTTGTAGCACAGCAGTGCAGTTCAATGTGTCTTGGGCGCAGCAGAGTTTAGAGGGTTGATGTTTTCCACTGTGCTCATTAACTGATGGATCTCATAAAGTGAATAAAGAGGGTTATGTCAAAACCACAACTTGATCTGATGGGAGCATCTGCAGAAACATCTGCTGGCCCTAAGGGCAGACATGCAAGTAAATCGGTGTCATCCAGGAGAATTGAAACTTGTTTATATCTGTTGCTGACTTCCACTTTGAGTATTGTTGATTATTTCAAAACTGCTATCAGTAAATTTGGTTTTGAGTACTTGGCACAAAAATAACACTTGGTGGTGGTCGTATCATGCTTTGGGGTTGCTTTTCTTTACCTGGAAATTGGGATTTAGTCAAGGTGGGGGGAATTATGAACCAACCACACCAGTTATTTTTGCCACAAAACATTCAGGAATCTGCTAGAAAGCTAAAGATGAAAAGGAATTTCACCTTTCAACATGACAGTGACCCAAACCATACATCCAAATCAACAAAAAAATGGCTTCACCAGAAGACAACTAAAGTTTTGGAATGGCCCAGCCAGAGTCCAGCTCCAATGGAATATCTGTGGGGTGACCTGAAGAGGGCTGTGCCTTAGCGATGTCCTCGCAGTCTGACAAATTTGGAGCTCTTTGGAAGGAAGAGTGGGCAAATATTGCCAAGTTAATATGTAGATTACCATGCTGATAGACTCTTACCCAAGAAGGTTGAATTGAATCTAACAGTGCTTCAACAAAGTATTACTTTAAGGGTGTACACACTTGTGCAACCAGCTTCTGCACTTTCTTTACATTTTTTTGTTACGTTTTCCCCTAACAGATTTGTTTGTTTTTTACTTGAATTGTACAGGTTGTAGGTCACATTGTGATTCCATGTTAACATCAGAGAAACCTGCCATTTTGATAGAGGTGCGCATATTTTTATATCCACTGTCTTTTATATCTATAGTTTGTGCCAGTTTCAGATAATTTGATACCTGACTGACTCAGCTCTTATGACTTTTCAGTAACAGTGTTAAAGTCTCCATCACCTTTGCACCATTCTCATGTCTTCCTTTCGACTTGGCTTCATGCCTAGTGGGTCTGTGCCTCACCCTGAAGCTCACTCCTCCTGCTTGTCTACTTCCCCTTCCTTACCTTTCTCCATCCTTCAACCTTCTCCTGAGGGAGTCAGGAAGCTAATGGCTTTGTGCTGAGCCCTCACCATTAATCAGGCTCCCATTAGCCGAGCCCATATTAAGCTTTGGACTAATGGAAACACAGAAATGAGAGGACTTGTGAGGACAAGAGAGACGGATGGAGAGACAGGACAAGGTGGAGAGGGGAATTACAATGTAGGCCAGGGACAAGGTGAAGTTGGAGTGTTACAGTTAATTTCTACTCTGTGTCTATATGGTATCTGCAGTGCTGTATGTAGAAAATTTAGCCAAGAGTTAGATTTGTTAAGATTTTGACCATCTATCAAATGACTCTTTGCATAAAAATGAATAAAATATTGAATGCACTGTTTATAAAAAGTATTAATTCTCGGATGTTTTCACCTTTATTGTATTAAAAAAATCATTATTGTCAACATAATTTGGCTTTTTTGTCAATAATTTACTGAAAAAAAAACCTTAAATGTCAAAGTAAAAAGAGATTTCTCTGGAGTAATGTCAGTTAAGAAAGAAATACACTGCCTGGCCAAAATAAAAGTCTCCCCTCACTGCTCCAGAGTCCAATGTTTATGCTTCCTAGCAAATTGAAGCCTTTTTTTCTGGTTAGCCTCATGTTTTTTGGCCAGGCAGTATATACGTATAAAGACATATAAATGCATACGTATTCACCCCCTTTAGGTCAGTATTCTGCATATGCACCATTCATTGCCTGCAACTGCTGCATCCAGTCTGTGTAGATTCGTCAAACTTGTTCGCCCCTTCATCATTGCTGACATAAATCAACTGAGCTCTAGAACGCTCATTCTCTTCAACAGTTCAGAAAATTGTGCCATTTATTTCCTTCTCCATCAGTTGTCTTGTGCAGAGGAAGGCTGGGTAGAGTCAATAGCCCTAGTAGTGCTACTACAACTACTGTACAAATCTATATAATGGCAAGAATCAAAAGTTAAGTAAAGGATTAAGACAGTCCATCATAACTTTAAGAAATGGAGGTCAGTATTTTGGCTAATATTTTTCATAGCAACAGGGAGCAACGGTAACTCATCAATCTTAATATACACTCACTGAGATGCCAGTTGTTACCATACCATCCAAATGTTTCAGCAGACATCGACACTCACTAAAGAAAGCAAAATTTTTCCAGTCTATTGACCACTGTTGCTGAGTTCATGTGTGGCGTAGTAGTTCTTAACTGACAAGAGTGCCACCATGTGCGATCTTCTGCTGTCATTATCTACCTGCTTCAAGGTTTGACATGTGGTATGTCCTCAGATGCTTCTGCATTACTCAGTTGAAACTAGTGGTCTTTCTTTTCCATCAGCTCAAACCAGTCTGATCATTCTCCTCTGACCTCTGGCATCAACAATGTATTTTCATCCAGAGAACCATGGCTCCTTGGATATTTCCTGTTTTGCACACCATTCTTTGTAAACCCTCAAGACGGTTGTCTAGATGAGCATATTGCATAATACAGGAACCAGCCCATCTGGCACTAATAACCACACCATGTTGAAAGTCACATAAATCACCTTGCGTCTAAATTTTCATGCATATTTTAAACTTCAACAAGTCATCTTGACTTCTGAAAATCCACTGAATTGCTGCCATGTAATCTGATGATTAACATTAACAAGTTGTGTTAACAAGTATGCCTAATAAAGTGACCAGTGAGTGAACATTCTGTGCTTTTTCAGAGATGACTGGGAAAGATGAGAGGATAAACATTCTTATGAAATGTTTGTTCAGTAGATTGCAATGAAAATACTAGAAAATGTAACTAATCAACTGTCTGTTACAAGTACACCTTTTATGTTAATATTAATGTAAAGCTTACACAAACTTCAACAAATTGAAAAGAGAAATGAACATTTTCAAGCAACAGGTGAAGTATATCATTTGCAATTTACCCGGGTAACCAAGACACCTAAACTTTGTCTTGCATGAATTGGTCCAGTAGCCTTTGTGTTCACTTAGCATTAGTCCCTCTTACTGCACAACTATCTTGCCTCCACACATACAGTACACACATGCATTAACACACATTGTTTCCTCATTATGACTTGGTGGATTCTGTTGAGTTGGGAGAATTCTGACAGCAATTATCTAAGCCAGAGAGTCAGCAAGCAACGCTACACTGGGGGAAGGCCTGTTAGACAGAGACAACACCTTGTTTTCAGAGTCAGAGTCCTCATCAGAGTCCGAGTTGCTTTGTGACTGAATATCCTGTCTTTTGTCGCAATGAAAGAGAGGAGGAAATAACACGAACACAGCCAGTGTAATAGGCTGCAAAACATGAGTATAGTAGAGTGCGGTTGGAAAAGAGTAGCAGGTATCCAAAGGCACTGTCATGTGATGTATTACTGTGCCAATAGTAATGGCAACTTGGAGTGATGGTGCAAAGCTGCATCTTAAAGAGTATCTGAAAGGGAGGTTGCCCTTCTTTAATAGAACGAGGAGAAATTATCATTGCCTCTTTTTCCTGATTCCAGTAAGTGGTAGCTTGTTTTATCAAAAGCCCCCACCAACCCTCCACTTTTATCCTTAAGTAGTATTTCCCTAAGTATGTTTTGTTCAAGTTAAATGTGCACACAGGCAACGATTAACAGTAACTGTAGGGACAGATTTGTATTTTTTTTCTTTCGAACTGGTTGTTTCCATTGCTTCAGGTTCTCCTAATAGTGGCAGGCTTTCCACTTCTTCCATGACAGAGGCTGTGCCAAGGCCTGAAATATATATGAGGGGGTGCAGGATGGCGCGCCATTTCAGGACCTCCCATTATGACTGCGAATCAGAGCATTCTCTTCAGTGCTGAATAATTCATGTGAAGAAAGTATCTGCTTAGTCAGATTTTTTTCTACCTGATGTAGAGAACGGATAGAAAGCAGTCAGTGCTTGTCCTAGAGTGGCCCAGGCAATGAGTTTCCACTAAAATCAAGGTAGAGTCTAGGGATTTACAAAAAGGAAATAAAAACTTTAATCTTTGCAAATGGCAGGGAGATGTTAAGAGGAAGAATATTCCTGAAAAAGAAGAATGAAACTGTTTTTTTTCTGGGAGTGCTATTAGAATTCAGGGAGAGTATTTGATCCCCTGGAAACTTGCACTATTTGAATTGCAATAAGAGAAGAAAGGAGCAGGTGAGGCAGAGGATGAGTTGGGGTAGCAGTGGTTGGGAAGGGCTTTTCCGCCATCACCCCTTTATTTATTCCAGACACTCCCAGTGTCCCATTACTCACACAGCAGCCTGAGAGCTCTTACTCATTGAAACCCTGTTAAAGCCCTGCGTCAGCAACACAGACAGACTTAGAGGCAAACAGGGAGAGGGAGAGAGGGCAATAGACAAAACAGAGGTGAGATAAAACACTCATCCTCCTCTCAGCCCCATTTTTCCTGAGTATGTCTGGCCGGTGGTTGCTATCCAAACCTCCATTAGCCTCCATGAATAATGAAAAAGAACAATGAGTGTGTTAGCATTGAGTTATTTCTCCTTTCACAGTGGGGACCTGGACCCTTGTGAGCAAGTGGGTGGTAGGCAGCCAGGGAAAGAAAGTAGAAAAGATGGGACGAGAATACTGGAGAAAATTAGAGTTCTTTTTGGAAGAGGTACCCTTATCCATCTTGCTGCCTGCAAGGCGGGTTTGTGTCAGGGGAATCATCTTTTATGGAAGTCTTATCTTTTTAAAGTGAAGTGGTTGTAGGTCAGAAAAATTCTTTTGATTGCCTGAAAAAGTTTGAGATTAAGTTTCACTTTCATCTGTGCTCTGTGTATCTTGTTGTGTTGTTGGGATTGTCACTGACACAGCAAATTAATAATGCATTTAGCAAGTTATGAGCAGTTAAATGATCAGTTCCACTTTATGATATGCTTCACTGTCTGGCAAATGAATATGATTAGTGCCATTCATGAAACAACCTTGAATTGAACTTTTTTATGTAATATTGAAACATATTTATATGCTGGAACTGTTAAAACAACCTTGATGAGTAAAGAGGTTTTAAGAACTTTAGTGTATTGAGAATCAAATGCTTTGCACTTTTGGCATCGTTTAAAGAGACCAATTGAGTTATTTAATCTTCAAACAAGGACACTGTACATACAGTAAATGCCTGCTCACAATTAACATCAGCAGTGGATTCTGAAAGAATTTTTTTGGCAAATGAATGCAAACGATGTATTACTTGTTAAAGTCTAGACTGCTTTACTACATCAGCTCATGTGGATGACGAAGCATGACCACAGTCTGGAATTGCTATTACGCTGTAGACATATAATATATTTCCTAGACTCCAACATTTCCCCAACCTTTGCTTTGTGATCCACATCCCACTGCTGTTGGTGCACACACACCCTGCCAAAACCATCACTATCTCTTCTTGTTGTGAACACACTTGAACTGGCTCACATCAGACAACAACAGCTGGCCTCAGACCTCTGCTTAGAAAACAAAATACCAGGACAGACTGAGAGTAAAAGAAGAGGTAGGTAGTGGTGATAGTGCAAACAGACAGAAGACTGAGGCTGAATGAAAGAAAGCAAATGTTATATAGACTGTGAAAAGCCGAGACCGATGGAGATGAAATAAAAGCCAGGTTGTAGGAATGTATGTGAAGCCCCTCCCCCTTTTAGATGATGAAGAATTGAAAGCCATGTGGATTTGTAGAACACATAGTCATATCACTTTAAAGGGTCTTCTATTTGTAACGTGTGGCACAGCAGTATCTGGATTGTTTTGCATCTTGGAATTATTTCTGCACATGTTGTTTCATCTCCTACCTGCCATTTTACATGACTGATGTGAAAGTTGAATATAAAATGCACAGTATGACATGCTTTCAGAAATGTTTAACTGAATCACATTTCAAAAAAATGAACAGAAATCATTCAATCTTCAGGTGGTGGCATCGCAAGTTGTTTGAACTGCTATTGGACAGAGATGGGCACTTGAATACTATACTCAGGCTCAAGTTGTGCTCGAGGTTCCACATAAGTGCTACTTAATAGGCCTCAGAATGATTCAGAAAATGGTTCATAAATTGTAAATGCAGTGTAAAGAATGTGAAAGGAAGCACATATTTTTAAAGTTGTCATTGTATAAGCACGAATGCCTACTGTCATTTTATTACCCGGAACTGTGTTATATGATCAACTTTGCTTTCTGTTTTGTTCTGTTTATAGACCCAGGGTTAGATTTTTTTTTTTTTGGTCTTTTTTCACATCTTTTTCATGAGGCGGTATTAGCTAGATATTGGAATAGAATGGGTTTCTCTGCCTTCAGACTTGTATTTTCCCAGTATCACTTTATGTCTCAGTGATATAGCCAAGTCACCATTCTTTATCTCAGCCTGCTCCATAGTCTCCGGGGTCTGTGGGCATTTTGACTGTGATGGTTGGGATTCATTTTTTGATGTCAAGCACCCCACTCAATTGCTCTTGTCTCATGTTACCATGAGCAAGGCTCCACGTGTGATTTCATGCTTGGCTATGCATATTCTTGTCCTCTATCCTGCCTTCTCCCTTTTGGGGGAGGGGCAGAAAATATGGGCAGGTGCAGAATTTTGACAGTCGGTTCTTTGTGTTTTTCCCTTTGCTTTTTTGTATTCTTTCATCTGCCTTCCGTCCTGTGCTTTCTTACTCAGGCTGCATCACTTTGGTTCTCTCATGTATCACCTCGGTCTCATCTGTGTCTGTTTTTCTGTCATCTGTTTAGAATTTGAATTTGTTTGGTACGCTCTTCATGTTTACTTCCATAGGAGGCACGCTGTAGGAAGCCTGTTAATGGTGTGCCGTGTTTATATCTGATTCTAGTCGATGCTTAATGTTGATTTTTTTTGGGAGGGTGCCTCACAGTGCCGTTTGATGCTGACAGCATGAGAGGGATGCACAGGCACAGAGCATAGCTTACAAACAGCCACACATGCACATATATGTCTAAATTAAAACTCCTCCTGAGCTTCGTCCCATATTTTTTCTCCATTTCTCCACTTGTCTTGAAACAAATGCCATCCACCCATCCATTCATTTTCTACCCCTTGATCTTCGCAAGGGTCGGGGGAAACAAATACCAGAGAAACAATATCTAAGAGCCTTGATGTAGGAATCGCAATTCTAGGAATCAGTTCTTATGCCCTTTGTTTTGTGCACAATTGAAAATTGACCAGATTGCTTAAGCTTGACATGAAATAATGCCACGTTAACCCAAAAGGAACAAAGAAAACACATACAGTCATTAATGCAGACAGTAAATCTGTCAGTAAATACTTTAGTAGCTGTCATTGTTCAGTCTCAGTGCAGATCCAGAAAGTTTTTCAAGGTCTACGCCTTGTTTGTTTGTGTTTTTGGTTTTTTTCCTAAATGCTTGAAGAGCAAGGATAATGATTTCTTCATTTTGATCTATTTTATTTTTGTCTGTCTTTCTCTAGCTTTTGCTTTTCCTACATGTCTCTCTGCCCAGCTATCCCTTGCTTTGTACCCTAGGCTTTTCAAAGAGAGGGGGTCGACAGAACCCCTTTGTGATTGATTGCAGTTGGGTCAGGGATGATTGATGCATGTTTTAGTTTCTCAAAGAAACTGACAAAAAAAGGCAACGTCCACCACTCTCCACGTACGTATGTGCATGGTGGGTGTACAAAATGTGTGTGGTTCGATTTTGGTGCACGTGCAAATCGGCTCCCAAAAGGAGTCTGAAAGAAATGGACAGCTTCTCCTCCTGTCTTATTATTTGCTAGGCTGTTGTGGTGAAGCACTGTGCCTAGTTATTACCACCTACAGTCCTTTACTTGCAGCTAATTTTACCAAGCTCTCCCAAAACATGACCCAGACAGGCAAGGATAGTGAGGGCAACAGAGAAGTAATGAACGAGGGCGGGTGACCCCTGGCAAATGAGTAGCTCTCTTTTGCTGCTTTGTGAAGTTCTACTGATGGGAAGATCTGTGCTGGTTATGAAAGTGTGCTCACACAAAGAGAGACAGTTTGTCTGTAGCTGTAAAATGGTTATGAGGAACAGTGCTTTCATTGATTCCAAAAGGTCAAAGAGGGTAGGTCAATAGATGGAGCATGCTGAGGAGGTTAAATGATAAATGCAGATTTAACCACTTATAAGGAAGTGATCATTCTGTGCAGGAATCACCATGTATCTAGCTTTGTAATGAAAGGCAATTCTCATCTTCTTTTTAATGACCTCCTCATTCCAACTTGGTTGACCCTAGAATGACCTTTCTCCAAATTTAAGGGAGCAGGTGCACATAAACCACCACTGTTCTAAGTTGCCCATATTAAAACATTCTCCAGGCTTCCATTTGATCTTTCCGGTCTAATTTGAAGCCATAATAACTTTGCAATTGTAAAGCAGTCACCACCAAGGGACCTGACCTGAGCAGTGATGAAAGTTGGAGGAGTCAGAAAAAAGACAAGGAGGGAGAAGTAATTATAGGTGTAACGGGTAGGCAAAGGAGCAGGAGGGTGGGTGTTCCTAGTAACTGAGACACTGAGAGGTATTGAAAAATGAAACTTAAAAAGCAAAGTGACAGAGAAAAATACTTTTCTCCTGTTTTTCCATTTCCCTCACTTACTGTATCACTGCAAATCAGCCATGTGTCATCAAAAACTCCTCAGGTGCATGCCACTCTTTGTGAACACTACTGAAGAGGGCGAGCAGACACCTAGGGGCAAAGAAAAAAAAAACAAAGTGATTATTCCTTGATGGCCATGTTTAATCAGTTTTTCGCTATGTTTTAGATAACTTCTGACACAGGGCTTGATAGGAAATTAAAACGATTTCTCCGCTGATGGAGAATTCAAGGGGTAGTTTCCTGAAGGACATTCATGTCCTTAATTACTTTCTGGGCAATTCTCCATTATGGCTCAGCCTTGTTCTGTCAGAAAACAGGAAGTGAATTAGTAGCATTCATCTTGGTATTGGTTCCTCTCATGCCCTGTGACCTCACTAACTTTCCCAAGGACCAAATGTCCCCATTTAAGTCTGATCATGTTTAAAGGGCACAGTGTGAAATGGCTAGCTGGAACATAGATGAGAGTAATAAAATCACTATGCATACATTTATTTCCACTTTGTTATTACATTTCTGAGAATAGCCAGTGAGCCCCGTTTGCTGTGCAGTTCTGTAGATTGACAGCCAGAATTCTTTTGCTTAGCAGGTGGCTGTAGCCTTAAATACAAGGTGCAGATCACAAACCATCCATAACCGTCTTTTGAAAATAAACTATTATGGCATGAAGTACTTTCAGAGAGCAGTTTTGTGTTTACAGGATTTTTATTCATGCTGTGAATAAAAATGGTTTGCAATGACAGCATCTTCACACCATTTGTCTGGTTAGCATTCAGTCATTGCATTCACTTCTGTGGGTCTGATGTCTAGACAGTAATTTCATGAATAAATACAATAGGTATCACCTCAATTTGGCCCTCTTGATTGATCTGTAAGCCTTGTGCTGATACGATGAATGCGATGCAAAGAAGTACTCTGGTGCATACTGTATAGTCTACAAGACAATGTGAGAGAGTGTCTCATTGTCCGTCAGCATTATGCTGAGCAGATGAATACACAAATATGTAGACACATTCATGCATGAGCAACATTTAGACACATACAGTATGTTTGTAAAAATGTGAACACACACCAACTGGTTCCTCATGTGTACACAATTATGAATGAGTCAGTAATAGGGGAAAGTCAGACTTAACTGAGAAAATAGCATTGATTTCACACTATACTAACTTTTCCTCATTGTGTCACAACAAATGTATTCACATCGATTTGGTGTGTTTAATACATGAATTTTTTCCTATCAACAGCATTTCTTTCTAATGATACTTAACTACCTTCTCAGGCTGTAAAGTCAACATAAATAAGAGCTATGGTATTGTGCTTTCCCACACAAAGAGGTAAACCTCGGTCTGCTTGTGCACCTCGTGCACGCTGGGAAAGGTCTTTTTCTGCCAGTGGTCCAGATGGAGAATGAGAGGATGGGGGAGGTGGGAAAAAAGAAGACGACTGCAGCATTAACTATAATGTCCACAGGGCCGAGTTCTCTTTTTTATCACTCAGTTGTCAGCTTTATTACCTTCTTGACTATTTGCACGTGTATGCAAGTGTTCAGGACAACATGTGAATAGGTGCAAACAAAGATATAACCTTATAATTTCACACTAGGCACTATGAGGGAAATCATAAATCAGTGTTCATTCAATTCCTTCAAAATTGTTTCCAAAGAGCAGTCAGACCATTTAAGGGTCAGTGTCCACAGAGAGCATTTTTAGCACTGGGCAGAGTGTGCTGTGGGCGCTACTGCTCAGTGTTTCACCCAGTGTTTTTTATTACTATGATTGTGTGCAGGTCATTCGTCCTTTGGCAGACAGTGACTCTGGAAAGGTCCACATTTTGAAATACTACTATATTTAGCTCACAAAATAGTGGTCTAAGAATTTTTCAAGCCAGAATATGGTGAATTAAAATCTGTGGTTGATTTATCAAGACAAAGCCTATTTAGAGATTTGATCGGATGATTTTGGACATGCACAGAGTCAGTGTCTGCGTAAGTGGAGTGTGTGTCGGGGGGTACAGTACAGATGACTGCATTAAATTTAATGACATCCCGACACACGATGCATTTCTAAGTTCACTGTTTAAAAGGATAATGACATAATCCTGAAGTAATCACATGCTTCCATGGTTGAATCACGGCTGCACGTCAATGTAATGTAACAGATGTCACAGAGCAGAGAAGTTTCCTGTTTATGTCCTATGTTTCGCCCCTTCTCGATCTTGATTGAACACTGACTTGATTTGAATGGAAGCATGACTCTCTTAATGCTAAAAATTCTCCCTGCGGACACAGGCTCTTAGTTGACATAAAGATGAAAAGGCCATTTCATTTTGTAGTTTATGATAAAAATGTATTAACGTTCCATTCATTGTTACATATACAGTAGGTGTAAAGAATGATGTTTGTCATAAGATTCAGAGACACCACATAATATAGTGGCATATAGTTTCACTGCGCTGGATAAAATCATGTTAATTTAATGTATTTAATTGTATCAAAGTGTGTTTTCCAGTTTGTGCATTTAAAGGCTTGGTGAGATAATTCCAATAATCTCTTGATAAATGTTACCATTGTGTTAAACTGAGCTTGATTGATCCTCTATGATGAGAACACACAAGCCCCAGTGAAAGTGTCTGATTCATATCACAGAAATAATACTTTAGAATTACTAATTGAATCTGGCTGCCTGGCTTAAAATGACTTTGTCATTAGTGTGACACAACGGCTGCCCTGTCTGAGCTTGATGGCTAAATGCATTATGAAAAAGAAAATTAAAGGAATTGAGAGAATTCTGGTGGATGGAATGAAATGAAGGGGACTAACCACTTTTGACTGCTAATGAAATGGCTAAAAAATGCTACTGAAGGCATCTTGCCCTTATTATGATTATCAATTGAATAATGCAATTATTTCCTACATAATATTTGAATATAGCCAAAAGTCATATGATTGGCTTTTGTAGACAAAAGACGTAACTTGGCTCTTATCAGTTGTGTCATGCATGCAGTTGCATGCACTAATAAATGTATACAAGTTTAGAGATTAATTTTACCACATATAGATTTGAAAATCTATATATATGTCTGCAGTGGATTTATCTGTTGTAATGCATCATGTAGAGAATGATGGGTGGAGGAAACACCATCTACATGCACTGAGAGATGAGAGTGGCAAGGTAAGGAAATGGGCTGGAAAATTCAAAATAGTGCCGTACTGTGATGACACCCATTTCCTGTAAAACAAGATGGAATATGGGGCGGCCTTCGAGTAAGAGAGCAGGGGACTGGAATTGTCTTTAGACTGATGGGGGAGCTGCACTAATGGTCATGGAGGCAGGGCACAAGAACAGAAACAAACAAATATGGACAGATAATATATATAATGTTCATCTCAAAAAAAGGCCAAGCATAATAACTAAGTTGAAAATTCTGTTCACCATACCAGTTTATGAACTGACAGGCACACCAGTCTGCATTTTATCGACACATCTTGTCACTACAAAGACAGTTTTTTGTCCTGGCTGGAAGATGGTAAGTTTTAACCAGGTTAAGGTATAAATTCCTAGATTTTTTAAGGACATTTATGATACAGTTACAGTTATAAAAATAATCTCCTTCTAAGATGTCTAAATCACTATGGGGTAAATCTATTATTTATCTGCAAATCTGTGCATGTGACCAGACTTTTCATACTCACGGTGGCTCAGTATAGAGGTAATAACTACATTCTGCTCACCATAACCAATCACTTATTCCATACAGGTAACTACTTTGCCCTCCAGTCATTTCCGTACCACAGCATCTGATACTGAAATCAAATGGAACAAAATTAAAATGAGTCTGTTATAAAGCTAATGAATGAAGAATGCAATTGCCGCTCCTTGCTGCAGGGTGCCACAAAGTTGTGAAGCAAAGGAGATGGTTTCAAATTCTAAAATCACAATTTATATCTGAAAACAGTCCAATTATAAAGGGCACCTACAGGCACACGAATGAATGGCTGCTAGAAAATGTGTTGCACCAACTATTTCAGTCTAGTATGCCTAAGAATCCCAGAGGCATTAATCTCTATAGCTACATCGCATAGCTGGAAATGAGCTCAATGTGCTAGACATGTTGAAATGTCTACTATTTTATGGTAAAACTGTGCAGTATATTTAAAAAAATATAGAATAATATTCCAGGAGCTTACAATTTGTTACATTCATTTCTCCAAAAGCCATACAACACCACTGCAGACTAATGTTGACGCTTACAACATCAAGTCATAATCAGAGCTTTGTGTGAGTTTGTGAAATATCAGCAGAGGTGGGTAAACAGACACAGTACTCAATTAAAAGTACTGTTACCTTAGAATTCTAATGGATCAAGTAGAAGTACGGTACTCATAAGTATGTAAGTAAAAGTATGTCATAAAAACCCTCCTCAAGTAGCAAGGTATTTTAGCATCATATATTGCATTCAAACAGCTATTTTGGTAATTTTGTTTCTTTATTTTATCATTTTGATCTTCATTTATATTCATGCTGTTGCTTATTTTGTTTTTTGTTCAGTTTTTATTGATTATTTTCAATTTTGTTATTTTATTTTGTTTATTTGGGCTGATTATGTTTGGATTTTGCTCTTTTGTTAACCTTTTTTGCTGACTGTTGTTTTTTTTTACTTAATTCATTCCTTATTTAATTCAGTTGGTTAATTTACTTGATTATTTTTGCTGCTTTTTAAATTTTATTGTTTATTTTGTTAACTTTTGTATTTCATCCCATTTTACTTCTACTCACTGGCCAAATGTAACTGAGTAGAAGGTCATTCGTCCTTTGGCAGGCAGTGACTCTGGAAAGGTCCACACTTTGAAATACTACTATATTTAGCTCACAAAATAGTGGTTTAAGAATTTTTCAAGACAGAATATGGTGGACTTAAAAGTAAAATCTGTGGTCAATTTATGTAGACGAAGCCCATTTAGAGATTTGATCAGATGATCTGATGGACATGCACAGAGTCAGTGTCTCAGTAAGTGGAGTGTGTGTGGGGGTACAGTACAGAGGACTGCATTGAATTTAATGACAATGCATTTCTAAGTTCACTGTTTACAAGGATCAATACATAATCCTGAAGTAATCACATGAATGTGTCCATGGTTAAATCACGGCGACACATCAAAATGTCCTTTTCACAGAGAAATGTTTCAAACTGTAATGGATGTTGCGGATGTTCACTTTCTTCATAAAATCATGGAAATTCTTCAGTGTTGGATCATAAACCAAGTTGTCAGTCAGTTTCCCCTCCACCACAGAGCAGAGAAGTTTCCTGTTTATGTCCTATGTTTTGCCCCTTCTCAATCTTAATTGAGCACTGACTGTTGAAACAGCTTCAGTCCAAAAACAAACCTAAACATGCACTAGGGGGTTAGGTGAATTGGTCACTCTAAATTGTCCATAGGCGTGAATGGTTGTCTGTCAAGATGGTCTTTGTCCTCCTGTACGTGGTGGCGCGCATTGTCTAGTCACAGCGGATCCGGCAGCCTAGAATTGTGAAGTGCCTAGAGATAATCGGCGATTATGATTGGCGCTATACAAATAAAGATTGATTGATTGAAAAAAGTGTATTAAAGTTTCTTTAAGTGTTACATATAGGAGTAAAGAAGTATGTTTGTGATTAGTTTCAGAGGCATGACACAGTATAGCTGCATATGCAGTAGTTTCACCGTGCTGGATAAAATGATGTTGATTTAATGCATTTAAAGGCTTGGTGAGATAATTCCAATAATCTCTTGATAAATGTCACCATGAAGAAGGAGAAATGCATTCTTTTCATCACAAATGTATCTGAGTTAGAGTAAAAAGTAGCCTTTAAAACAATTACCGGTACTTTAACCATACTACCCACCTGTGAATATCTGATATTTTCCAACACCTGTTAATTAGAACCAATTCCTCAAGCAGAAAACCAAAACAACTATGAATACCATGTGGCTGTTGCATTGGCTAAAGTTCAGTGCTAAAGAATCATCCATCCCTCGGTGCAGAGAAGACTGACAATAGTTGAAAGAGCTGGTGTGCAAAAGATTGTGGACTGACAGGCTTCCTTCTGCGTGCTGCGTATTACTAATTGGCCATCGCCCTATTGATGTTGTGCCAACACAGTAGCACGGTGCAGCACTCTGCAGTATTTCCCACCCCCATCCATTACTCTATGTTTACTCACATGTACTTATGGTCCTATTTTATTCTGTCACTGCTTTTGAGTTCACCATCTATAGAAACTATGTATAACTGGAGGGGAATGCAATCTGAAAGGTCAGATCCTGGAGGAACAAATAAATGCCATAAAAGACGGTTTATGGCTTCCATTTTCATCACATTGACGGTTCTTTGAGGCCACAGTGAAAGAAACAGGGATACCTAAAGATTGCATCCTAAAAGCTATGCAGGTTCATAATATCAGAGTAAGCAGACCTACCTACATCTTTGCACTTTTCTTTCCAGAAAGTATTTCTTTCCAATGCTTATTTTTCTTATGAGCAAAATAAGCATTGAATCAACAGAGAACTACATAATGAGCAAATATTGGGTCTCAATGGGATCACCTGTATAAATAAAGGTTAAATAAAATAAAATACAGTGGAACCTCGGACAACGACAGCTTCTGGCAACGACGAATTCGGACACCGACGGAAAAAATTATTAAATAATTGAACCAAATGGCGACAAATTATGCGGACAACGACTCCCGGGTCACACCTGCGTCACTTCTGCATCACGCCTGCGTCACTCAGAGCGCTGGCCGCTAGTGGTAGGGAAGCTAGCGGGTCACATATGCATCACTTCCGGGTCTCGAAAAGAATGACCAGAGCGCTACTGGCTAGCGCTAATTTCATTCATTCTGAAACGGAATGAATGAAATTAGTTATAAAAATGATTTAGAATGTATTCTTACCTTGGCTTATGACTTCGTAGTGTGTCCGTGGACACTGCACACGTCCATAA
>JAQQAE010006235.1:0-16862 GCA_029823295.1 Pseudamia nigra
CAAGTATATTTACTCCTTTACATGGAGCTTTTCTTAAAAAAAAAAAAAAAATTGTACTTCCGGGAGTAGAATACTTTTTACTTTCAGTCAGTTACATTTGTGATGAAAAAATGCCCTTCCAGTCAGTTACATTTTCCTCCACCTCAATGAGGAGTAAAGAATGTTGAGGTAAAAAAAATTATCAACATAATCACTTAAAAATAAACAACACAATAAAGAAAATCGATAAAATAAGGGACAAAATGACCAAAATAATCAAGTTAACCAAAACAAAATAAACAGCAAAAACTGAACAAAAAACAAAATTAAGTTTTTTAAAAAAGCAAAAATGAGCAGAATAATCAAGTAAATTAACAAAAATAAGGAATGAAACAAGTAAAAATGAGCAAAATAATCATGTAACAACAAAAATGAACAAAATATCTGTTAGAATGCAATATACTGTGCTGGAATCAATTCTACATTATGAAGTTACTCACTACTTGTGTAGTTATTTTATGAAATAAAGTACTGATGTTATGGGAGTACGTCTACTTGAGACATTAAAATTGGAAAGTAACCATACTCTTACTTGAATAGTGTTTTTTTAGTAATTTATTGAATTAAGACATTAATCAACATATCAGTTTTGCACATCAATGTAAATATACCAGAATTAGCACAATAGCTAAATTTAATCTGTAGTCCTAAGGCAGGAATCACAAAGGACATAAGTCCAAAGGCATATTTACAAATATATCAGCTGGTGAGACAGTCTATAAGACAAAACACAAGGAACACACTATACAGACAAACTGGGGACATTTTACATGATAAAACTATTACATCCACTGACATTGTCACTAAAATAGTGAAGCAGCAGCATGTTTTTTTAACTCTACCTACCTCTGCACAGATCCAACAAAATCTGCACGAGTTATATTTACATTACACATCCCAACTGTCTGTTTTAATTATTTATATCTGCAAGAAATACTAAAATAAATACCACCAGTGGAGCCTAAAATGTCTTAAACACTTAACATTTGGGTTGTCCATGAAGCGGACAGTGAAGCCAAGAGTTGAGTGAGGCCAGGAATTAGGTTTAAAATTAGAGTGACCCATATTCTGAGTGCCACATCATCTGTGGCAAAGATGCCATTGGGTCACACATGTCACAGCCAGAAAGACCGGTCACTGATCGCTTAGAGAGAAATAACATGTCCAGACTTCCAGACTGTCCAGCAGCATTAGAGGATCTAGGAACACGATGGGCACGACTGAACGGAGCACTGAGGCAGACAGACAGCTTACCTTCTGATTTTAACTTTGTCAACACGAATATCAAATAGTTGTTGAAATCTGGGTACTGGTTGAGCTGTTCTAGTCTCTGAGGAAGGTAGTTGAGGAAGACACACACTTTTGCACATTAACACAGCAATCAGTTGTATGTTAACCACAGCAAAACAGATCTTTTTCATTCACAGACATATAAAAGTAACAAGTGTAAGTTTGGCTGTGGGCTGGTGTAATGTAACTGTAAAACTGTGTGTGTGAGGAAAGAGGGTGCACGTTTATGAGGGGTCATAAATGTGTCATCTGGCGTGACTAAAGAGTGATCGCACACAGCCAGATGGTGTGTTTAGGGTTGTTGCAGCAGTGTGTTTGTAAGTTAATGATACAGTCAGTGCAAATTAAGTCTTACATAAGCACATCATTCAGTATCAACATGCAAACAGAGGAAAAGCTATTTAACAGACTCAGCAGCATGAATCTTTAATGTTAAAGTATATATTGAAAAAAATCCATCATAACAGTATATACAATATGCCAACAGCCTGGTCATTCCCTGCACAGTGAGATGAAACAAACAAGACATAAAAGTCCCATACCTTCATACTTGAATCCAAATTGTTCTGCTTATATGTGTCTATTAGATTCTTCTGTAAGGGTGTTGACAAAATAAAAGGTGACAATGTGGTCCTTCCTTGGTATTCTCATTGCTTCTTTCAAGGGTGTAGATTTTGTCTAAACATGGGGGGGACAAAATAATCAAGAAAATGGGAAAAAAATAAACAAAAAAATCAAGACACTGAACAAAAATGAACAAAAAAAATCCTGAAAAATAAAATAAACAAAATCAGCAAACAAAACAAGCAAAATATAACAAATAATCAAGAAAATTAACAAAAATGTTTTAAAAAAAAAACAAGCAGAAAATGAACAAAATAATCAAGATAGTGCGCAAAATAAACAGGTGAATGAAACAAAACAAGTGACAAAATGAACTTAAAATGAGTAAAGTAGTACATTTAAACCTATTTTGTTCGTATGTTGTTGTTCTCAACAGTACATCAAACTGAACAAATACATGGTTAAATCAAAAACAAACAAAAACAAAATCTAAAAATCAACATGAGTGAGCAAATAATCAAGAACATGAAATTAAATCAAGAAAAACAAACCTGCCATTACTAATGTAAAACGGGAGTTTTAGAGACAAAAAAGCTACAGGGGGCACTCTAGCGCAGTACAGCTCGAACCATAAACAAATAAACCATAAACACCCAAAGATTAACAGAAATGGCTCAACTTTTTGAGTAGAGTCTGTGCCATATAGTGTATATTATATGTCATCCTGGACAACATCTTGGAGCCAAAAAACAGAATGCAACCATATTTGGACATACGGCAGCGGGTCTTACAAAGCATTCATGCCAGGGGACTCATGGGAAGCGAATATTAGCGGCTAGCTTACTGACGCAGTAAAACTTCACCAAGCAGTGTTAAACAAAGTCATATTATGGTGTTATTAGTGTAAACACTTACCTACAGCTGCAGTCGAGCGTATGTCATGTATAACTACGTCCATATTGAATAAATAGAAAATACGAAGGTCCAAATCAGTCTGATTTCACTAGCGAGCTGTTACTACAGCGACATGTCAATGAAACCCCAGCACGGCAGTCATTTGTTGGATTATTTGCCGTAATATCTTTATAATGGAGCAAAACGTTAAAGATGGACCAGATCACTTATTAGAGGGCCTCAGTCTACCTCTGACAAACTGACTGACACAATGGATTGTAAAAAACAGCAGTCCGGTTAATATCGTCGAGGACACAGGATTTATGGAGGTTTTGCAAATCGCATCTTAAGATGCTTTGTGCAAAGCACCATCAAGAAGCACCATAATGACGAAAATTCACGGGCTCTATGAATCTGAAAAGAAAATAAAGACAGTCGTCCTGACAGGTGACACCGGACTTCAGTGAGTAACACGATTTAAATATCTTGCTACTCCTGCAAGCACTGTTTAGTTTAAATAAACACATGTAAAGTTTGTATATCACCTTCTGTCATGAGTGTTTTTGCTCCCACAAAATGAAAAACAATGAATGGGTATTAATTGTGATTAACTAAAATTAATCCACAGTGACCCTGTGATTAATCAAACTAAAAATTTTAATTGTTTGCCACCCATAATAAATGCACTTCTTCATGGTCAATTTCATAAAGCAAATTGTCAGAAATATTGGCAGCCACACGAATTTACAGCTTATTTTAACCTGCATATAATTTGTTATAACTTGTGATGAATTAAAAGTGAAATGTAAACAATCTAATGGCTGACGAGGATAAAACTGAGACATCTTCGCTCAACTATGACTGGTTATGACCTGTGATGTCTCATCACAAAAATTCAGAACAGCTTTCTTATCTGTTGTCCATCTCCTGTTGGTTTTTTAGGACTGCAAGTGCTGAGCAAGGTCATTTCATCAGTTTTTATTTTATATCACAGAGTGTATCTAAATTTCAAAGCACAATTAAGATGCATTTTCAAAACATGGGACCTTTAAATGCTTTTCTATCAGGAGCAGAATTAGCTTTTTTCATTGTAAATACACTTACTAGTTGAAATAGTAATGCATTAATATTCGCCTGTTTTTATTGACTGATTATAATTACATAGAAAACGTTAGGATTTTTAGGATCATCAGTGAATATATGTCAATAAAGCAGGATTGTTAACATTGTGAGCGCAGTACTAGTACAACAGGATATTCAAGGTCTTGTACAAGGACAGGTATAGGGTCTATAAGGAGCGTATTACTCCTCAATAAACCAAGTTCGAGACGCTTGTTTGTAATAAATAGCAATGATACACTAAACCGGAGGCGTTACATTACCCAGGAAAACCATTCTAATTGGTCTATGGCTGCTATGCCGACGACATGAGGGGTTTTGAAACCAAAAAGCCCACGACAGCACCTGCGTACCTGCTAGTAACGGTAACCACCCCGGCTACTAGTAGCTATCGCTGGCCTGTTGAGTCTGGCTGGTATTGTTGAGCACAAACAAAGTACATTCAAGCGGGCTTACGCCTGCCTGCTTTGAGGTAAAGGATACTTGCTGGACGGATCTCTGTGTGGACGTATCTGGCGACTGAGACTCCTTCAACAGCTGTAAAATTTGATGAAGTCCTTGTTCGTTTGGCTTCCACTCACACTCCATCTTGATCTGCTGCAGCTGCGGATAAAGAAATAACATTAGCTAACACTGAGGACTTGTCATCAAACGACTCACTAGTGTTTTTCAAGCAAGCGAGAACACTTGAACGTTACATTAGCTTCACAGAAAAACTCGGTTCACATACAGAGATGCTTATACCTGGTTTGACTTTGCCAACGATCTCGACTCTGTCTGACTTTCTGGTGAAATGTGACCGTATGTCTGGCTTTTCAGACATGGGCCTGCTGCAGCAGGAACATCCGTTTTCGCAACAAGCTGAAAAAGCTGCGGGCCATACCCACTCCGTCGCATTTAGCTTTAGCTGCCTCATCAGCTGACACCAAGTGGAGCGGTCCTACTGCTAGTCAGCTACTGTCACCGTGTACACAGCCCGATAAATGTTGGAAATATATTTGTTTAGGTGACACACATCCAGCGAGTCTTTAACACACACGACCAGTCAAACTATTATCTTATCGTAAATAAATGGCTGTGATACAGGGAAAGAATGTGAATTAGCGACAACGCATTAAGTACTAACAATTCACATTTTTCGGACAGCACTTAAACGCCTCATTAATTTCGTTGTTGTGAACGCAAATGAGGACACGTGCAAAAGCGACACCTTGTGGTAGAAACATGACTTAGGTTTCTATTTGTGCAAATTTCTGGATAGAATTATGAGCTGTATAAAATAACCTATGCTAAGATTTAGTTTGGTTGTTATTATAACAACAACAATAATAGTAATAATAATAATAAGTGCTAGTAGTAACCTGAGGTGGGTAGTACTCAAATGCATTTTGTCCTTTACATGTATTTGAGTTTTGTTTTTCCAAAAAATGTACTTTTGAGAGTAGTTTTGTTTAATACTTTTAACTCTTACTCAGTTACATCTGCAATAGAAAAATGTACCTTTTCTCAGTTGCATTTGGCCAAACTTCAATCAGTTAAAAGAGTAAAAAATAAATTAAATGTTATGAAAGTAAATTACAAATATTGAACAAAACAATCAGGACAACATGCAAAATTAGAGAAGAAAATAACAAAAATGACTAAGTAAGTTAACAAAATAACATAATGATCAAAATAAGTAACAAAATAAGCAAAATAATTATGCAAATGAACAAACACAAACAATTTAGTCAAAAAATAAAACAACAGAAAAACACACATTCCATTAGTGTTCTCCACTCATTTCCTATGGGAAAAAGTTTGTCAAAAAAGCTAAATATTTTTAAAATGATAAAGGTTAGAATTATGGAAAGCAATAGCAGTCATGTCCTAAATAAGCTGAATAATATGACGTTTGAATGGTTTGAGTCAGACAAAAAATGTAGGATCAGTTAAACGACAAGAAATATACAGAAGTGGATGAATAATAGGGAATAAAGACTGAAGACAACAATAGTGGGATTGCTGCATGACTCAGCAATCCTCCTAATATCCCAATCCCAAGTAAGCAAAAAAACAAAATAAAAAAGAATAAAATCAATTATATGATCAACTTACAGTATAAGGCAGTAATATGGACAAAGCTGGATGCAAATGACTCCCTGAGCGCATTCAGAAACTGTTTTCAGATAAAGAATAACGTGAAACAAGGTGTAAGAACAAATGTGGTTTTGGAAGACAAACATAAATAGAAACAAAAGTAGTATACAGTTTTTAAAAAATGGAACAATATAGAAAACTGGAAATGGAAGGTAAGGAACAATATGAATGTTAATTTAGAAGTGGATTAAAGCACTTTGGTGTAGGGGTATGATTGTAAATATGGGCTGGGACTTTCTTTTTTTGTCTTTTTAGGTCACAGATATGTATATAATATTTTGTCTTAAGTGCAAACAAGTAGGGCTTGATCAACATGTTGCTTCATCCTACTTCTTTTTGAATAAATATTTGCACGTGTATAACTGGTAGTTTGAAATTAAATCAGTAAACTAAACTAAATTTTGTTTATTTTCGTGTATTGGCACAATTATTATGTTCATTTTCATTCTGTTTATTTGTCTTTATAATTAACTGTTTATTATCTTGCTTACTTTCTTTGTCCTTTGATTATAAATGTCTTTTTTAGTGATTTTCTTCTGTACATTGTTGTATTTTTTGTTCAATTTACACATATTTTGTTCCTGTCCTTAATTAATTTCTTAGTCCTGGTCAGAGGTGGGTAGTACCGTACTCAAATACATTTACTCCTTTACATGTACTTGAGTAGCTGTTTTGAAGAATACTTTCTACGTGTAGTTTCATTTGTGATGAAAAAATGTGCTTCTACTTAGTTACCTTTTGTTCCATGTCAATGAGTAAAAAGAAGCTGCAATAAAAAAGTAATCAGTTAAATTAAAAAAAAAGAACAAAATAATCAAGCAAATTGTGAGACTAAATAAACTAAGTAACAAAAATGTACAACAATAATCACAAAAATTAACTGAATGCGCAATAAATAAATAAATAGAATATAAGTTTTGGGGCGAAACAGTGGTGCAGAAATTGTGACGCCTTGGAGATAATCAGTGATTATGATTGGCGCTATACAAATGAAATTGAAATTAAAAACTGAACAAAAGCTACATAATGACTAAAATTAAGAAAATGATCAAACATGAAGAAAGATAAGATTTAAAAAGGAACAAAAAAAGTCATCAATATGAAAAATATAATCATCCACAAAATAAGAAACAAAATGAACAAAATCAATTACGATCACCATGACAATAATGAAAAGTAACTCATCAAAATGAGATATCTTACAATTCATAAAATGAACAAAATATATAACACAATGAACAAAAATGATTAAAGACATCAGGAAATAATCAAAAATGAGCACAATATATAATATAATCCACATCTAAAAACATGGAATAATCACAAAAAAAATAGCAAAAAAGTGAAAAGTATACACATTCAGTGATTTAAATTATGTATGGGAAGTGGACACACAGGGGGGGTGTGTGGGGCAGCACAGTACCCGATCCTGAGCAGGGTTACCTAAACTCAACCTCTCTGCTTGTTCGGGGGTCCATCCCTCAGCCCTCCTCAAGGCTCGGCCCTGTTTCCCAGTCTGGTCTCGAACATGAGACCTTTTTGGTGCAGTCTATGCAGCCTAACCACCAGGCTACTGTGCACCCGAAAACAAAGCGTGTCAGTGTTCCATTTAACCTAGTAACACAGCCATGCTAATGTTACCATGCTGGCTTCAATTTTCTCTTGAACTGTTAGTTATATCTTTGGCCAGAAGACACAGTCTCACCTTTTTCTCACTTTTTCTCACCTTTTTTCGCTGTTTCCTTTACTTACACCGTCACAAGAGTAGCTACTTGTAAATATGAACCGGACTTGTATATATTTGTTTATATTTATCACAACCAAGTAATAAAACTCTTGTTTGGTTTGGTCAATGAATGTTTAATTGAACTGAAATGTGTAAATGATGCCTTGAGTTATTTTTAAGTACTGTACTGCTGCATTAATACACTGACAAGTGCGTTTATAACAGCCTGATATATTGCATTGAGTAGGCTATGTAGCATTTAGGTCATAACAATACACCCATGAACTGTCACCAATAAACAGATAAATCCAAAAACAGTTTACTTGCTTATTTTGGTCATTTTTATTTACTGATTGGTATCTTTTTCTCATTTTGTGGCTTTGTTGATTTTGTTTCAATTTTGATGGGTCATTTTTGTGAACTCACTTCATTATTTTGAACCTTTTTACTTGTGGCTTTAAATTAAAGATGGCACTCTGTGTCTGACGCTGCGCCTAGTCTCCATCAGCATGGAGAGCAAACTGGAGTCACAGTGGACGATAAACGCCCACTAGAGGGCAGCCTGTGAAAGAGACGGCTCCAGTCTGCCTGGACGTCAGGTGAAGAAGCGGACGCTGCTTCCAGTACGCTGCTGCCTCTCAGCGTACAGAGCAGCGCTGCGCCGGACCTCCCTGTCCCTGAGATTCATCCGTTTTTTATTCGCACTGACTAATCCTTTATGTTACAGTAACATTAATGAACATTTCTACGGATAAACTCACCTGGGAAAACTGAGAAGTACCGAGGACGAGAGAAGCGTGTGGGTTTTGTCAACGGTTCCTCTGGTCTGCTTTCACTTTGCTCGGTAGCTTTTGCCAAGATAGTTATTCACTGCGGCTGGAAGAATCATGAGCTTTTTGTTGTGAGTAACGTTTGTTTCACACATTCTTGTTTTCCTTTGATGTTTAGCTCTGTTTTTAAAATGCTAGTGCCTCGCAATTAGCACGCTAATGCTACCAGCAGCCTTGTTCGGGCTAGGACTATTTCATGGACACACCGCCGTTTGTCTTTTTTGATTAACGTTGCATTCCACGGGTAAATATGAAGATAACATGAAATTAACATGAATATCAGTGGCAGACATGTTCAGAGTAGTGCATATTGAGAATATTCATTGTACGTTTCCGCAAATGAAAACGTATCCCTATCGGTTTCAGTGCAAATGTAACAGAAGAAAATCATCACTGTGACCCGGATATTTGCTGATGTGAATACTTTTTAGTTACGGGCTGAACTAGCCTAGCATCTATGACCTCCCAGTTTCGTATTGAACACTTGGTCCAGTTTAATATGGGCTTTAATGGATTATTCATATGTAGTTTTCCATAGTAAAAGCTCGTGTGGCTATAAAATCAAAGGGAAAAGTAGAGGAATTGAAAGCACAGTCTGATATTGAATTGGGTTAAAATTCACTGTGAAGCCCGAGCATTGTATTTAACTACTGATCGAGTCACTATGTAATGCTAAGCAAAGTTTTATCCAAGTAATGTTTCGTGAAGTAAACATTTTAAAGAGGTTGTCATCTCTGTGACGTTGTATAACATGTTTAATAGCCTTATTTTAACGATCATCTTCTTCAAGGTTCCAGCAGCTTGTTGATGACAACAGAACCCAATAGCTTGATGTTAACTTGGCCCAAAGCACATTTCATAAACACTGCATGGATGTGGACGCTGAAGTGCCTCTTCAGCAAAATACAAAAATCCCATTGTTCCCTGTACACTATCAGTCAAAATTTGTACACACCTTGTATTTTAGTGTTTTTTCTTTGTTTCAACTATTGTCAACATTGTACTTTAATACTGAAGACATCCAAACACTGACAGACTATGTATGGCTTGTGTAGTAAACAAAAAGCCAAAACATGGTTTACATTTTAAAATGTCCATCATTACTTTAAGAAATGAAGGCCAGTCATTCTGAAAAATGTCAAGAACTTTGAATGTGTTCGCAAGTGCAGTTGTCAATCCCACTATTGCCCCTTTTCCACTAGTACCTACACGGCTCAGCTCGGTTCTACTCGACTCAGTTTAGTTCCTTTTCCATTGCAAGTGAGTACTATCCGTGTAGGCAGAGTCATAGGCAGAGTCGCGTCCCGAAACTCTGCTGTCTGCATATTTGCGCAACACAAGAACAGTGTAGGACATGGAGGCGATGATGTACTTGCTGCTCTGTATGTGGCTTTTAATCAAACAAAGGCATTTGAGCCAGTGGTCAATGCAGACAAGGACAGAGAGATGCTGTGATGAGCCACTTGTTCAAATAGTTAAAAATGTTTGTCATACCTTCCCATGACTATTGTATCTATTGTGATAACAAAGGTTTGTACATTTTGCAGATATGTCTCCACTTGTTTATACATTGTATATGTAAAGGTTCCAATATTAAGTGACAAATAAAATGATTTAATTTTTAATTACTGAAAAATACTCCAGCAGTTTGACACATTAGCTTTGGTGTAATTCATTCGACAGAATTATGAGGCATAACGTAAGTTGTGGCTAAACGCATTGAATCCCGCTAAACACTAACTTATTATGAAATACACAATGTCCAGGTGTGACTACAGTGAGCAGTATCATCTGTACTGACACATACAAGAGTAGTGATTTTGTGATGACTTCACCTGGAAAGGAAAATAACTTACTTTAAGTAACTTTAGTTATTTATGAGCCATCATTACACCGAAACATCAGATATCTGTTTGCTTCGTATGGTTTACTCTTCTCCCATAAGTGTATTTCAGACAGAATAGAAATCACGTAACAGTGCGAATTTTGTGAGCAAAAAAAACTATATACATTGATGTTCAGTTCATTATAGCTGTGAATTCCTGGGATCGGGTGAATTTCTGGGATCAGGTGCTTGTCACACTGATCCCGGTTCGTCCTCAGTCTTCATCTGTGTGAGAATAGATTTAAAGTCTGGTCTGATGTTGACCCGTTTCCGCTCGTCTAGAAAGGTAGAAAAGCAGAAATGAGAGGTGGTTAAACAAAGCAGTTTTTTTGAAGTATTGGGGAAATGTACTTGCAGGTTAAAGTCAGCGTTTATTGTTTCTTACCGGTGAAAACACGTCGCTGTGTTGAACCGGTCCCAGTGTCGAAGCAGAAGCAGCAGAGCTGGCAAACATAGACACAGAACTGTAACACACACAGAGAACTTTAACACACATATAGCACAAACCTGCAACATGTAACAAAGTTTTTTACTAGTACTAACACTGTCTTGTTCGTCAGATGTTGTTGACAGGTTGACTTTACTAGTTGTTTATAGTAGTGATACTTGTTAGCAAGCACAAAATACAAGCAGAGCACAGAGTTAGCTTTGGTGGTTAAACTAACTAACCTAGTCCATTGTCTGCAAATACAAGACAATGAAGTTAGTTTCAAAATATCACTGTTTGTTCATAGTGAATTTATCACCATCAGGAGAAGTAACGTTAAAGATGCTTTAGCATTAAGTCAAAAACACTCACCATTATCAGGTTCTCGGTCGTTTCCATTAGATTGAACCACTTCTAATCGTGTCTTGTGGCTCCATCCAGCTCCCTCAGAATTCTGTCTCAGCCACCAGACACACAAACGTCTGGACCTCGTCGTTGGACATGGTGTGGATTTGCCATTGTTGATTAATACAAGTAGAGATGATACAAATGTACGGTTGCTCTTGCTCGGTTTTTAAAAATGGCGCAGTTCCTTGTTGTCAGAGTCTCTCTCAAGACGCGTCCAGTGACGTCACTCCCTAGCCAATCAGTGGCCTGCAGTCTGTGTACGTCATGTTGTCTACTCGACTCAGCTCACTTGGAACCCCAGCTGAGCAGGTACTAAAAAAGTACCTGGTACCAGGTACTATGACCTAATGGAAACACTCCCAAAGTGAGCCGAGTCGAACCAAGTAGGTACTAGTGGAAAAGGGGCATATGATGAAACTGGTTCACCAGGACCATCCCAGGAAGAGAGGACTAATATGTACCTTTGCTGCGGAGAAGTGTATTAAAAGTACCAACCTCAGAGAGTTTGATTTCTAATACTTAGCAAAGTATTTCTTGCCATAATGTGGATTTGTACAGTAGTTGTAGAAGCACTAATAGGGCTATTGACTCTGTATATATCCTTCCTCTGAACAAGACACCTAATGCCCTAAAGTGCATTGAAAAGGCAAGAAATGGCACTAATAAACTCACATGTGAGTTGAAAACTGTTCCAGGTGACTACCTTGTGAATCTGACGAGACAATGACAGAAGTGTGCAAAGCTGAATGTGGCATCTTTGGACAATCTAAAATATATGTTTTGGGTTTTAAACCATTTTTGTTTACTACATAATTCCATATGTGTTCCTTCACAGTCTGGGTGTCTTTAGTTTTAATGTACAGTGTTGAAAATAATAAAAAGAAAAGCCACTGAAGGAGAAGGTAACCAAATCGTTGACTGGTAGTATATGGCTAATGCAGTAAAAGATCTGAGCTTTGTGCATATCAGTTCTCTAATTAAAAGAAGATCTGTGATAATGTATGACAACATGATGTAATAACTCAAATAAATTCTTGTTAAATGTGGCAGTGAGCAGTATTCAATCCAGTACTGTACCTCTTCAAATGGCCTCATTACACCCTATAAACTGAGAGATGCTGTTCTAGTCCCTTACTTTGATTCTGCCAAATCCAGAAACTTATCTGAACTCTTTTTTTTTTTTTTTTCTACCCCCAGCTTTACAAAACAACCTTAATTTTTTATAATAGAAATCTTTCAATTAGTGTTTACAGAAAATTTTGCCATTGTATCCTCCCTGTTTATCACACCATTTTTCTTCCTATTCTAAATGTGACTCACAGTGGAAATCGCTCAGCCAAGACATTCCGGCCTAAGAAGAATATCCCGGAGGGTTCTCATCAGTACGAGCTGTTGAAACATGCAGAGGCTACACTGGGAAGCGGAAACCTGCGCATGGCAGTCATGTTGCCTGAGGGGGAAGACTTAAATGAGTGGGTCGCAGTCAATAGTAAGCACTGGTTTTGCCTCTCTGTGATTTTGTTTGATTTAGATTCCTGGAAAAGTTACTTTCATGTAAAAGCCTGTTATTTTGATACTTTATTATCCCTTCATTTGCATGCATCTCTCTGTGCCTTTAATTCTCAATTAGTCCACAGCAAGAATTCGTTTAAGGAACTGTCAGGGTGTAAGATCTTGGCATCGGCTCTAAAGACCATGCACACTCATGCTGGAAAAACACTGAATGTTAAATAGAGTTTATTGTGAGTGCTTTGAGAGCCTCGTTTACGCTCTTAAATTGAGAGGAATGACTCAAGTGCTTAAATCCCCCTTTAGGGTTTGAGATGTTCAGAAGTTCACAGTGTGAACTAGTGTGTCTGTGTTTTGAGGGAAATACATAGCTGTGGATGGGAAATTTGGATTTATTGGAAGAATATTATTTAGTGTTTTATATACTTATTTAACTATGTGTTTCATTATTTTTAACCATATTTGTGAAAGAAAGCTATACTTAGTCTGTTCATATGAGAATTTATCTTATCTTATTAATCTTACAGATTAATTAGGTACATGGTTGGGCATTTTCTGAATCCTCTGGAAGAATATGTTACACTTTTCAATAATAAAAAAATCATCATCTTTGGCTGTTACCGTTATCATCTGTGTATTAAAAACTTGGAAAAGATAGAGCAGATAATAAATAACACCAAGAAGATTATGGCAAAGCTTTTGGGACACATCATTTCATGAGTTTTGATTCTCTCAAAATTCAGTTTACCGGTACATTAATTTTGCTTGTGCAGGGATGCTGTATGAAATAATAGGAAAATCTGAATAACCTTTTAGTATTTATATTGTACAATGAATGACATTTTTTGAATTGCCTGTAATATATTAAGAATTATAATCAGATTTATTGTTATTGTTAAATGTTTCCATCAACAACAAAATACATTTTCTCCCACTAAGGGGGAGGGAGCTGCAGCGCACATGGGGGTGGGGTGAGGGGTACAATGGGAAGGAGAGTAAAAAAAACACAGTTTCCAGAATTAGGCTCCATAAGAAGCAAAATTATGGTCACATAAAAAAAAAAAATCTCATATGCACAGTTAGCAGACAAGTTGCCACACAAACATTAATTGACAAAGCAATAAGTATCAGTCTTGGGGTGTGAGTGCAAGTGTAAATAATGCCCACTGGATGCATTGTGTCTTACCAGTTCTGATAGGGAAGTCAAGGATCCTCTCTCAATTCATAGTCCCAGATGTAACACACATGTCTGTAGAGTTTACTTTGACCATACATCAGAGTGTTGACGTAAGTGGGGGATGGGTGAAAGCAGGGACTTCATACACTAAACAGTGTCTCCTCCAACAGAGGTTGCATCTGTGCCCAGGCTGCTCCAAGGCTGGTGAAGGGAGTCAAAAACAAAAGATAAGACGGTCATACTTTCAGAGACAGAAAGAACTGAATCTCCTCAGTTACTCCAATTCTGTATTTTTTTTTTGTTCCGGACCTCAAAAGACCACTTATGAAGAGATCGCAGCACTTCCGTGTTGTAACCCACTCTTCAATTTAACTCATAAATTGTCCCATGTTGTGCTGCCAGTGCTCTTCCCAACTGCTCAATTTGGAGACAAAGCTTTGCTGGGCTTTGAACAGCTCTTTCTGTCTTCTTAGATGATACACCAGGAAAACATCCAAGCCAATCAGCAGAAATCCTGTTATCATGGTTCCAAATAGATAAATGTCCACCACACCCTCAGTGGGCAGCGTCTCAAAAACACATAAGTCTCTGGGTGTCCCACGGATCCTCACGTGTCCAGCAGCCGCTGTCCCTCGAGGACCCTCAGGTCCCCCAGACCCATCTTCCTGTACGAGACAGCATGTCAATTGCATTGAGCTCCAGCTGGTCAATTGCATGTTGCTTTTGAGTTTAGACAGAGACTGTCCGGGAACAAAGCAAACACACAGACAAGGCACAGCAACTGGGAAAAGCTGGGACGGGAGCAAGATAGAAATGCATCCGCACTCTCTGAAAGCTGGAAGAAGTTCTATTTGTGTTTACTAAAACTTTCATCTGAAACTGCAACATTTTAAGAAAGTTTAAATTTGTTATGGCTAGAGTATCACGCTGATTCTTACCCAAACACTTAAAAGGTATATTGCATTAGAATAGGAAGTTTGGATTATCGAAAAATATACAAAACCCACATGAAGTTTAACTACTCATAGTACTTTCTAACCAAAAGCTCATTTGATTTGATTGTGTCATATGTTGAGTGCCCACCCTATCGCGGGTTTATAAGCCACCACAATACAAAGCTGCAGCCACCCTTTAGAATTTCATCACAAGTGGTTTCTCTTACATTTTGGTCCTAGCATTCTGCATTATCTCCCAGGCTTGACACATGAAAACTGTCCCAACAAATGGATTCCACTGAAAACATAACTGTATTTTCATGATTATTCAGCCAAAATAAGTTTTCATAAAGCAGAGACATTTTTTTAAAAACCTTGCAGTCCTTAAATCCTCAGACAGTACAGTAAATACAAATGATTAAGGTCATCTTTACCACCTCCATGACATGTTAGCTTTGTTCATGTGCTAAAGGAAGTCACCATAACCGTTACTGCTATGAGTGCATAGCTAACATGTTATGTACATGGTAAAGGTGATCCTTTTTTCCTCAACAGCAGTTCCCTGCTATGGTTCAATTTATGCTGAATCTGTGATTTTATGGGACAATAACATCTGTTAAACAATGCCATTATCAGGGTTTTGTCTTGAAGTACATATATGTATTCTTAATAAGTGAAATGAGAATGTTTGTTATAATGAAAGTTTGGTTCGTAATTGTGAGTTTTGCAAATAATGACATTTCAGGTTGCTATTATAGTATAAGTCAGTTTATTTATATATTATATTATATTAGTGAATAGGAGCCATATTGACTTCAAAATTGGATGTAAGTAATGTGTGTACTAAGACGACAACATTACAAATAATTTTAACTACCAAAAGGAGTGAAGCACCTTGAAATGAAGGGTCACAAAAAGATGTCATTACAAGACAGACAATCTAAACTGGTGAAATCATGATGGGATGTATAATTTCTGTTATATTAATGCAGCTGTTTTAAACAGGTGTACAGACACAGTAATTGTGGTTATTGTGTGTGCGTACACCTGCATTGTAACAACTATGATAGCGCTCATTGAAAGTTCTGCTTTTCCCTCATTTTCGAAACCAACGTCCCCTCAGGTTTTGTGATTTCAAGAAGATGAATGACTATAAAAATCAGTGTGGGCATGCAGCTTTTCACTAGCAACACGTTGCATTGTACTATATGGCATTCGCTGGTTATGTATGTAAGTGTTTCTAGTCAGTGACCGAATGTGTTGAACATGCAACGGAAGTGGGATTTTCTTAATGCCATTCTCACACAACACACAGACCTCTTCAGCTGTTCTCCATGTATATGTATTTTGGTGAAATTGGCAAGTGGAACACTAGTGCTAATGCAGCCAGCTCTTCTCTTGGATCTCTGGTAGGAAACTGAAGTGGCTGGATGTCTGCTTGGTTCTCAGTGTTAACATAATTTGTGCTGGATAATGAGTGTGCACTAGTGTTCAGTATGGGCTAGGTAGAATGCTGTGGGGACATTTGATACCAGCTATTTGTGCTAGCAAACACGATCTTCATCTCATGCACTTTTGTTGTCGATATGCTCTTTTTTTAGCTGTGGATTTCTTCAACCAGATTAACATGCTATATGGCACCATCACAGACTTCTGCACTGAGGAAAGCTGCCCAGTCATGTCTGCTGGTCCAAAGTAAGTACATTGTCACACAGTTACAGAAGTGTAAAATCTTAGTCCACACTGAGTTTATTTTATCAAATTATAGAACCTGAATACACAGGAAACAATAAAATGTCAAGTATTCAGTGTTGCCTCCCTTTGTGCTTAAATACACTGCCTGGCCAAAAAAAGGTCACCACCTGGATTTAACTAAGCAAATGGGTACGAGCCTCCCATTGGATAATTTCTGCATGGGTG
>JAQQAE010006236.1:0-16861 GCA_029823295.1 Pseudamia nigra
ACAGACCTCCGCCGGAGGTTTCTGTCCTCCCTGAGCTCGCCCTAGGACACCCGCGCCACCGCCCGACATGTGTCCCGCTCCAAACTCCCCACCTGACACCGTCCGGAGTGGGTCGTTGGTGGCCAGGCAGCCAGGCGCCCAATGCCAGAAGCGCCCCGCCGAACGAGCGACGCGCAGATGTGTCGGCGCCGACACACTCGGTGAGAAAAGGTTAAAATCCTTCAATTTTCTCAAAAATCAACAGTGCGCCTTATAATCCGGTGCGCCTTATGGTCCCAAAAAATATGGTATATAAAGCAAGCATAAAAGACAAAAGTAAAAGGTTTGTGTCAAATGATCATTACTGGAAGGATTTCCACAAAATTTGGTGGAAGTCTAGAGCTTCGATGGAGGAAGCACCCATTAAATTTCATATTCCTTCACATTGTAATACAGTGTTTTCAGACATTTTAGGTAGTAATGCATGAATTGCCAGGTTCTTAGATAGCATAGTGGTAAGGATGTCTTTAGTACGAGGCCTGGTGGGGACGTCTTTTTGTGTGTAGTTTGCTTGTTCACCCCATGTCCAATTTGGTGGATTCAAATATATTTTTACCGCGGCCAAAAAAGTTATACTGGCAGGAGTTCACAAAAACTACTGGATGGATTTTAAAGAAATTTTCACCAGAGGTCAAACTACTGTAGATTTTGGAGATGATCCCGTTCAGGATGTGGATTCTAAACTTCATAGTGAAGTTTTTACCTTTTTGATAATATCACAACCTATATATAGCATTTGAAATCATGAATTTATCTTCAATAGATTATGAGTTATGAAAAAAAACCTCATTATTCATCAAGATATAACTTTTCTTTTACAGGTACACAAATCTGTTTGAAAGATACTGTATCTATGTGACCTCAGCTACACATTGAGGGTCGTCATGTTTCTGCTTCTCTACATCTGGATCAGGATTTGGTTTCTGGACCAATTTTTCCACTTTCTTTAACATTGCGAGATAAGGCCATTTTTCACATTTTTGCAAATACTGTATCATCAAAAAATTACGCACCAATCACATCCAGCATTTAATGGGTTCATCCTTTGGTGAAAATTGCATCAAAATGTGTCCAGGAGTTGTTGCGTAATCCTGCTAGCACACAAACCAACAGACCAACTAGAGGGCACTCAGAGCGCGCATACCTCCGCCAAGGCCGTTGTTCACCCAAACTTCAAGGAGGCTATGTCATCATGTTAGTTTGTCCGTTCAAATGCTACATATAGGTTTTCAGGGTTGACCAGTTGGATGATGTCATTTATTTGATGCCATTGGCTGATCCAGATTGGGGATCCACATTAATTCTGCCATTCTGGAAAATTGTTAGACTGTTTTTTTTTTTTTTTTCAAACAAACAGTTATGTGATCTTTTCTCTGTGGCAGCAGTTTTCAGAAAATTCCTGTACTTTACATTGAGGGGTGAATAAACAGCCCTGGCAACCAAAAAAGGTAGGTGCGAATAATGTAGAATACTGACCATCAGCAGGTATTTAACTGCTATTAATGAATAAAAATGCACTTTGATCATAGACGAACACAGCATTTGGTCAAATCTGCACCATAGCAGCCCCTCGATATCTTTTAAGCAGGATAAAGTGTCATTGCAGCGTCATTCCGATGGGTAAAGAGGCAGTTTTGTGCTCATTGTGTCAACTTTACAAGGTGATAATGTGTCTGTTGTGTTTACAGCTTGTTGGCCACTCCCAAGTGACCAGAACTTCAGAATTAAAGGTAATAATAAACACATGCTTAGTGGAAGTGTGACCCATCAACAATCAGTCCATAACCAGAACCTTGAGGGAAAACCAAACCACTGTGCTGTCATATCTGTTCTGTCTTTGATTTTCTACGACGAGCGCGGCCACATGGACGCCATCTGGGTTAAATATGGACAACATCTGCACGGCGCAGGCAGGGACACGAAGTGGGCCTGGGGCGGATGTAGGTGCTCTGCCAAAGACCCACAACTCTACGAGTACGTAAGATGGGAACTCAGTGGTCTAACGGATGTGGACTAAATGTATGGAGCTCTGGTTTGTTGTAGATGTGGTGAAGGGCTGCTGTGGGCTCCTCTTATTAGAGTATAACAATCCTAGTTTATTAATGCCTAGACACAATGAATCAGACCCTGAAAAAGTGAATAAATCTTAAACTTATGAGGTTGTGCAATCTGATAATATACACCACATCAAGGTAAAAAAAAAAACATTTTTGTGTGTGTCAGATCATCTCTTCAGCAACATTATTCATCATTTACACTGTGCTTTGAATTCACGGCACAGATACAGGTAGAGTCAGAAATCTTCTCTGGAAGGTCATCAGCGGCATGTGGCGAGTTTGTCTTTTTTCTGTTTCTCCGGTCAATGGATCAGTGTTCGCTAAGCTGGTTCAGATATCTGGGAATCCAGACTGCAAATTAAAATGACGTCCTGCTGCAGCGGACGCTTTTCCATCTCCCTCCCCCTTCCCACTGATCCTCACTCGCTGTGTCCTGTCGGTGTCGGCTTCTTGCTCTCACTGCATCTCGGACCAAACTCAAAAGAATCACGGAATTGATCAGCTGGGCCTTAAAAGCAATTGAAAGAGGGGACTGGGTCCGGGGGAACCTGAGTGCCTACCAGGCTCAGAGGCTGCAGGGTACGTAAGGGACGCCTGGGACAACTGGAAGATGGATGAAGTGATGAAGAGGATCAAGAGTTGATACCAGGTAGGATGGATCCTGTTGCTTATGTCAATCATTACCATAACGTCCAAATGTTGCAGTGGACAATGAGTCTCACTTGACAAAATGACATATTTTTCCAGGTTCTATTGACCACTTTTGCTGAGTCCACGTAAATTGTAGCCTTAGCTTCCCTGTTCTTAACTGACAGGAGTGTCACCATGTGCGATCATCTGCTGCTGCCGTACATCCAAAGATGCTCTTCTGCGTTCCTCAGTGGTAACCAGTCGTCATCTGAGTCACTGTTGCCTTTTCCTCAGCTTGAACCAGTCTCGTCTGGCATCAGCAAGGCAGAGAACTGTTGCTCACTGGATATTTTCTCCTATTCAGACTATTCTTTCTAAGCCCTAGATATCGCCGTGTGTGAAATACTCAGACCAGCCCATCTGGTGCCAACAACCATACCAGGTTCAATGTCATGTAAATCACTCTGATGCTCGGTTTAAACTTCAGCAGGTCGTCTTGACTGTGTCCACATGCCTAAATTCACTAAATTGCTGCCATGTGATTGGGTAAACAGATTAACGAGTATCCCTAATAAAACAGCCACTGAGTGCAGGTTCAGATTTGATTTCTTTCTGGCGACATTTTTGATCTGAGCTAGACAATTAAAAGGACGTTGACTTTCTTGTTTTACACATGTAGCTTGTACTTGGGTGGAGAAAACAGCCTGCAGATGGGATGACTGAAATGCATCCTCAGCTTCTGTTTGTGACATGGAGCTGCTTAGGCCACGCATTCAGAACAGATGGAAACGACATAACCCTGCTTTCCTTGTGCCTTCAATACCAACCGAGGCTGGTTTGTGTTGCAACCCCTCGGGTCCAGATTTACGAAAACCCGAGCTGAAAGTATCTTAAGACAGAAAAACGCCCAGAGGGAGGCGGTCAGCTGGGATTACCAGGCCGGTAGAGTCATGTTGCCATTTCCTTGTGTTTTACTCTTTAGTCGCGTCAACAGCGAGCAGCTTCAAGTGGATGTGCTGAGGCTACTGGCACAGATTTGTTGCAGATCGACGTCACGATAAGCAGAAGCTGGAGATGTGCTCTTAAATTAAAATCTGAAAGGAGAGACATCACATAAACGACAGGCTGCCAAATTCTACAAATGTTTTCAGGACGTGGTGAGACAGAGATAAGTATATATCCAGTGTGCAATGGAACTTGCATTTTGGTTTCATAAAGTAATGTTCTTCTCACACGTAGGGACATGGTTTATTTGTGTTTAAAGGAATAGTTCAACATTTTGGGAAATACGGTCACTTTGAGGGGAAGATGAGACGACTGAAACTACTCAAATCTCTGTGTATTCAATATAAAGTTACAGGATGTGACTCATGTAACCTGTGTAAGGAAAATTCTGTTTTCTCTGAATCTCAGTAATTGTATTAACACCATAAAATCATAATAATAGCAAACATTTATACTTTTTCACATTTAAATGCATGTTCCGTGAAGACATTTTCAGATATTTCAGTGGGGTTGTGTTTGTATAGACACGTCAAAAATGATGAGTAATCTGCATTTTCCACGATAAACAACCACAAATAACAAGCGCTAAATGCAATAGTCGGTCTTGAGTCAATGCCTTCAAGGTAACTATTCAGGAAGTAAATCGGGTACCGTGAGTTTCAAAGATTGTACCTAACAATGACGAAAAACTACAACGCAAACATGTCAGCAGGTCGGTTATTTTGTCACGCGTCTGGAAATATCCAACATTCTGGAGAGACATAGCAAAAGGGGATCTAGACTCACTCCTCTTAACTTATAAAGCCCTAAATAACAAAGCTCCACCTTATATCAAAGACCTTATTGTTCCCTACAAACCAATCAGAACTCTCCGCTCTCAGAGTGCAGGTCTACTTGTGGTTCCTAGAATCTCTAGAACCAGACTGGGAGGCAGAGCCTTCAGTTACCAGGCTCCTCTCCTGTGGAACCGACTTCCAATGTGGGTCCGAGATGCAGACACACTCTGTACCTTTAAAACTAGGCTTAAAACACTCCTTTTTGATAAAGCATATACTGTAGTTAAGTCTACGTAGGTCAGAAAAGCCCTTAAATCATCCCTTAGTTCTAGGCTGTGGGGGGACTGTGACACACTAAGCTTTGCTTTCAACCTCTTTCTTTATCTCCTTTGTAAGTCTTCCTACACCTCTCTTGCAAAATCTCTTCCCTTCCTCTCTCTCTCAGGATGTAAGACCACACCATCCCAGGTTCAGGCAGAATCATTACCAGGTGCTAAAGAAACTGGCAGAGGTGGTGAAAAGGGGGAGGCAGGAGGTACAGCGAGCCATCAGTGGACCCAGTTCCTTAGGGAAGGGGACGCCGCCGACACTGCTAGCAGGAGAGCAGCACCCGTGCTTCTGCCACCAGGAAGGGGATGGGGGGATGGAGGTGGATTTAGATGGCAGCTCCACTTCCCTGGGGAGATCTGTAGCACCACACTGCTGCCAGATACAGTGACGTGGGCCGCAGCTGGAAGATCTACGTGGCTCATCTGGCCATGGTCGTTGCAGAGTAACGACCCTGGCCCAGGTGAAACTGCACCTCTTAGGATGAAAGGGTGGAGTCCTGAGCTGCAGAGGATCAGTTCTGGTGCCTGCATCAGTTTATTTAGAACTGAAGAAGCTTCCTGGACAGGTAGCGAAACGTCTTCAGACCAAATTTCCAGTCCAGTCGACAGAAGGAAAAACCACACGCCTTGAGCTCATGATGAAGCGATTTATTTTGTCCTAATACTGTGTTGGTCACACATGTGACTCATGTCAGAAGGTCGGTCCCAAAACATAGAAACTGGTCGCAGTGTGGAGGCTGAATGTGCAATATGTCAAAATTCCTACAAAAAAAGATTTAAGAGAAAGTTGGTGCATCATGTGTCGTTGTTATCATGGCTTATGCAAAGTGGCATAATTTGCAGTTCCCGCTATAAAATTTGAGAAAAACATTTGCTACATTCTTAATAACATATTAAATTATGCTGATGTTAAGTTATGAAGAAAAATATTGAAAACTTTTGGCTTTATAGTGAAAAAAATTGGCTGTGCAGCATCACCCACACTTAAATAAATCATAATACGAGGTTTATTATTAATATATTTACACATAAAAATGTACATGGCATCAGGCACATTTACCAAATACAAAAGCAAAATACATATTACAAATTAGTGAATCCTAAATTTTACCATTGGTCCTTAATAGTAATATCTGTAATTTAAAAACTTTCATATCATGTCTCAACACATATAAAATGAGGAGAAATTTTGGCGGAAAAACGAGAGGTGACAAAATTTTAAATATCACACTTTTGTTCGTTGCATATGAACTTTTTTCCTACAAGTGTCAGGAAGAAAATAAAAGCAGTTCCATAAACTAGACATGTCTCACGTTTGATTTTTTGATTCTGACCTCATGTTATTGATGCAATGTACTGTTTTGTTTTGAAGACGACATTGTCCTGCCAAGGGACTGAAGATGGAAATTAGCTCTGGCTATAATCTCGAATATTTACATATACATGTTCATTAACATGGACTGTCCCTTTTATAAATCAATAAACTTGAGCGTATTCATTGGACTATGACATCAGGGTTAAAGTATTCAATTTAATAGCTGTTAATATGTTTACCTGGTCTGCATAAATGCTGGCTATGGGCCCATCTGGGTTTTTGGGACCCACATATCTTGTTTCTAAACTTTGAAAACACAAACTCCAACATAAAACTTTGGTGAAATGCTTTGAAGCGTATGTTTAGAACACGCAAATCCCAGCAGCATTTCATATACAGTTAACTGATCATTTTAATAATTAAACAAACTAGCTCCTAAGTAAATAAAGTAACTTTGCGCTGAACTTTGAGTCCCCAGTTTGCGTTAACAGTCCCATTTCAGCAGCACCAGACTGTGATGGAGTTTCTTAGCCAAGTGATGCACTTTTAAATCATATATTAAAAATAACACTGATAATTGTAGAAGGCTGGATGTAGTTTCCAGACTGCCGCCTCCTCCGGGGTTTGAGTCGGAACACTGAGCTCAGTGTGTACCGGCAGCATCACACTGAGGAGGATTCAGCGGAGAGTAATTTATTCCCGAACAGCCGTAGCAGTGCGAGGCAGGTCGCAGCTTTGTTTTGAACGAACACAAAACTCTGCATGTGGCATCTTTAACATCTCTACATAATCCTGTAACGCGACGACAGTGAGCAGACACCGACAGAGCTCTGGTGTTGACACGAGTCCAACATCTTCCCTTCCTCTGCACGCAATTATACACTTACCTCTCGAAACCCACCGACTTTGTTTATATGCGAACTGGCCAAGTGTGCTCTCACAGCCTGCTAATGAGCTGCCGAAGCTGAGACTCTCCTCTCTGAAGGCTACCTATCAGCAGCCGAAGCAGCGGAGGCGACTGGAAACCTGCTGCGCGTTACAAAGCCTCACGCACATACAATAGTGTAACTGTTGCCAATTAGAAACCGCACATCACAGGTAGTTATGGCAACATATGAAACAAGACACTGTGCCGTTTTTAATGGATTTCTGCTTCAGACGTGTACATCCAAATCTTTTTAATTATCACCGCACTCTCTCATCCGGAGACTTGAGGAGAGTCGGAGTAAAAACACATATGGTTTAAGAGTCATAAATGAAACGCATCCTCACGCTGCTTATGTGAAGTGATTTCTACAACTACGTCTTATCTGGATGATTAACAGATGTTAATAAAAGAGAAGAAGACCATGCGCCACATCTGGAGGTGATCTTACTCTTACTGTGATTGGATCAGACTGTTGCTCATTCACTTTGACACACTGAACAAACAGAGTGAGAAAACTGCTACAGAGCAAACAACATTGTAAGTAGTTGTTATGAGGAGCGCCGCCTAGCTTAGCTACGAGTCAGGTCCCTAAGCTCCCAAGATAGCGTAACTAATCCTGTCACCAGACCCTGCATGTTTGTACAGAACTTGAGTTATGTTCTATACTAGCCCTGGGTGGTGTTTTGACCCTAACTTGTCGGAGGATGAAGGTGCGTTTGAAAAACTTACCCCCACACACACCCGTGGAGTCCGTCTGTCCAGGGGTCTGCGTACTTTCTTCGGATGGATTGGCCAACCCGCGCTGGGTCGCTTTGTGGTAGTTTAGAGTTTTTAAAGGTGATTGTATACAGTAGTGTTAGGGTGCTACTTAAAAGTTCGATCACCAGTCCGGTCAGTTCTCTCAGCTCCGCCTCCTCCCCGAGCTGCTCACTGCCTTTCAATCTCTCCTCACTTCCCACATGTTCACAGAGCTGCTTTGTCTCATTCACACCGATGACAGAAAATTTACAAACCACGTCCACATCCTCCGAATATGTGTCTATCAGTGACTCCCTGAGCCAAAAACCATGCCTACAGAAACTGGATCGTAATAATAGTGTTTACATGGGCCCTGTCTTGTGCTGCATCATTTCAATCAACAACAGTCTACTCCAAATTGATGCAATGACATAATCCACAATTAAACTGAACCACTGTTAGCTTCGTTGTGACTGTCTCTCATGAGGACTGTCCCAGCGAAGGAAAGACAACGGCTACCTCTGCTGCAGAGATGTTTATTAGAACTACCGGCCTCAGAAACCACCAAATTACAGCACTTCACATAGTGTTTGATGGCTCCACATGTAGTTCTTCAGTTTCTCGACTGACCTCCAGATCTTAAAGACTTGATGGACCGCCTTTTCTCTTTTACTTTCCTTGTCTCTCATGCCATACTATGGATTTGTACAGTAGTTATAGTAGCACTAATAGAGCTATTGACTCTGTATCGACCCTCCATCTGCACAAGATAACTGATGGTCTAAAACACATTCGCTGGACAAGAACTGGAACAAATGAACTCACCTGTGATTTGAAAACTATTCTAGGTGACTACCTGGTGAATCCGAGAGTGCAAAGTTGTCATCAAAGCTAGATGTGGTTGCTTTGGGCAATATAAAATATAAAACATGTTCTGGGTTGTTTAACACTGTTTTTGTTCACTACATAATTCCATAAATGTTCTTTCACAGTTTGGATGTCTTTATGTACAATGTTGAAATTGAATAAAAGAAATACAGCGAATGTGTCCAAACTTTTGACTAGTAGTGTAGAAAAAAAAAGTAGATTTTCTGGCGTCTCCGAGAACGGACAGTGAATCAGTATGTCATGACGAAAGTTGTCTGAGGACAGAGAATTCTGCACATTTCAATGATCTCTCCTTTTGGGCCGTAGAAAATCCAGGCCATGATGGGGGTTAAAAGTCATGACTGACAGCTGTAACAACCAATCGCTGCTGAGATTTCCTCAGATGAGATTCAAGTGCTGTACCCCCGTGGCTCCAGAGTTGACAGTTTTATGCCCGTTCCAACGGTTAACTCTAGGTTCACTGATATTTATTGCTACGATCGAGTTTCCATAGACGTGGGTTCAGCTCAGGGAGTCACTAATTGACCCATATTCGGAGGGCGTGGGCGTGGTTTGTGAACTTTCTCCCAAATTAGCGGATTGGAAACAGCTGTTTGAAGAGGAGGTGATAAAGCAGCTGTAGGACAGACCACGAGGAGAGTGATGAGACGAGACGCTGACCGAACAGGTGGAGAATCGAGAGACTTGTCAAAGTGACTGTCGGAGATTCGGGACAGTTGGAACCAGAACGGAACAGCTCGGAGCTGAGAGAACTGACCTAAAGACTGAGAATCAAACTCTTAAGTAGCACACCAACACTTTTGTATATATTCACCTTAAAAAATTTGGAACTTCAACCAAACAACCCAAGAACAGGTTGGCTGGTTCATGAGAAGAACAGACAGATTCGCTGGATCGCAGTTGCAGCTGTGTGGCGGTGAGTTTGGCAAGCACACACCTCATCCTCCAATAGGATAGGGCCAAACACATCATCCAGGGCTAGTACAGAACATAACTCAAGTTCTGTACAGAGACGTAGGGTCTGGAGAAGGATTAGTGATGGGGGGGGGGGGGCTGTCTTGAGAGTTTAGAGAACTGACTCATAGCTAAGCTAGCCGGAACCCCCCTCCTTGTAACATTTATGTTTAGTTCTGGTGCTGCACGGTTCGTCACAATAGACCCACATTAAACCGCATAGTAAAAAAATTACCACAGCATAGAATCCCCTCCTTCCAGTTCCTATCAGGTCTTCTTCGCTTGATTTTTCACCTTGGATCATCATACTTTTTACAACATGTACAAAGGTGCCCCCTACATGATCAATGTGAAAACACGGATTGCGGAAAAAACTCATCATTCACAGGAAAGTGTTGGATGTACTCGTCAATGGCAGAAAAAGAGTGAATACGCTTATTTCAAAGAGGAAAACCCTCTAATATGGTGCTACTGTTCACCTCCCAGTTAGCCTAGGCCTGAGCCTGTTCGCTAGGCTACCCCCATAACTAAACATCAAATCCTGCGTGCGTGTTCGGGACTTGAGTTATGTGCTACACTAGCCCTGGGTGATGTGTTTTGCCTTATTGGAGGAAGCAGGTGTGCGTTTGCAAAACTCACAATCACACGTCATGGTTCTGGAATCCAGTGAGCCCGGCAATGTTTCGGCCACCCAGCACTAGGGTCGCTGGGTAGTGTAGTTCAGAGTTTTTTTTTGAAGGTGAGTATATAAAAACAATGTCAGCATGCTGCTTTAAAGTTTGATGTTTCTTCCCACGGAACAATGGCTCAGGTCCATTGATCTCCACTGCCTTTGTTGAGTGGCTGGCGTGTCAAACTCTCTTCATGGGTCTTCTGAGTTCTGGATTCTGAGACCTCAGTTCTCCACTGTGTTCTGAATCCATTCTCCCTAGAGTTCCCGCATTCACACAAACCCCGCCCACATCCTCCAAATGTGTGTCATGTGAGTAAGTTCCTGAGCTGAAACCAAGGGGCAATGACTGGGGCTGTTCCTTGAAGCCAACGCAGAAGTAACTTTAAGTTTTAATACCATCGCTTGGCCACCGGGGAATTGATCGTCGAGCTTCAAGAAGTTTTTTTCCCCATAGAGATATTTGGACTTGTATCTGAAAATACTAAGTGAATAAATGTTTTTCATGGGTCATAATGGTTTCATTTGGACCTTTTAATAAGTAAGGTGATGGTCCATCTTTAACTTTTTGCTTTGTTATTAAGATATTACTGCAAATAATCTGAGAAATGACTGCCGTGCTGGGGTTTGATTGACATGTCGCTGTAGCGGCACCTCGCTATAGCGAATTCGGACTGATTCAGACCTTTGTATTTTCCAATTATTCAATATGTTCATTGCTATACACGAGATACCCACAGCTGCAGTCGAGAGTAGGTGTTTACACTAAACAACACTGTCATATGACTTTGTTTGACACTGTGTGGTGAAGTTTTACCGTGTCAGTAAGATAGCGGGTAATGTTAGCTCTCCCATGAGTCCCCTGGCATGAATGCTTCGTAAGCCCCGCTGTCATTCATCCAAATATGGTTACATCTTCCAAGGCATGTGGTTTTCCTTCTGGCGACTGGACTGGAGATTCGGTTTCGTTCAAATTTGGTTCAAACCAAATTGCTAGTCCAGTCAACAGAAGGAAATCCACACGCCTTGGACACCATGACCTAGACGGCTGAGAATTTTCACAGACATGGTTACATCCTGTGTTTAGCTCCAAGATGCTGTCCAGGAAGTGACAAGTCGATTGGCCTCAAAACGGCCCTTCAGGAACTAATGGGTGACGTCATGGTCACTTTGTTCAGAATATTTACAGTCTACGGAAACGGCATCGTAACATATGGTATCTTTACTCTGGTAGATTTTTGTTTTGTTCAACTGATGCGCTACATCCAAGTCTTACAGTAGAGAAAAAGAAATCCTGCCAGGGAAAAACCAGTCGAAAATATGGCCATTTCTGGACACAAAGGTCAACAAGTCACCAGAACCATCACAAATCATCTAAAGTGGAACATAAATAGTGAAATATAAAGAGAATGATGCCTGCAGCTCTGTAGTTTTTTGCTTTGCTGACTGAGAAAACATTAACATTCTTTCACCCCAGTGATTGAAAGGAAAAAAAAAAAAAAACAACAGAAATATGAAAAATACCTTCCTTTAAACAGTCGCTACTTTGTGGGCTCTCAGTATGGGAGCAGAGACCACCCAGCACATACAGACCGCAGACCACTAATATTATAACCATTCATGTGTGCTGCCTTTCAGTTTGCATAATCTACTGCAAACAACAAAGATAAACCTGATGCCAAATATTTATGCCAAAACAAAATACGATAAGTCCACAAATGAGCTCGGCGAGTCCAAAAACCACTTGCTCCATCAGATACCAGGGCAAAGTCATGATAACTTCCCTTGAAATAACGAGGTTCAGTGAGAAACCACAGCAGTGTTGACAAGCTCCACTTTTCTGCTCGTCTACGTATCCAAACATCAAAATCTGTAGCAGCAGATGTGGATTTACGAGAGCAGCTGACGGATCCGAACGGGGTCTGAAAGACTTGGAGCTTTTGAACTAATAAAACTATTTGCACTGCATCTTATCACATCAGTGGACACACATTGTAAGCACTTTAAATATGTTTCCAGTAATATGAGTCCCATCTGCGTAATTCCCACTTCCAAATAAAATTCTTAAATCCCTACAAAGTCTTTGTACGTGTTTTTATGCACATTGTAAATTTACGCAGAGAAATCCCCGGCATGGTTTATGAATTTGACAAACGTGTGGGTGCAACGGACAGATGTTCCATCCCATATGTAACACTTTGTATTGAATAACACTCAAAGTTACACACTGGGGTCATGACAAATTAACAACACACCAGTGTGAAATACCCACTTTTTTGGATCAAAACGCATATTTGCATCAGCTGTGACACTCGTTCAGCAGAAATAAAAATGGATTTGACGTCAGCCGGAGGACGAGCTGCAGCCTGTGTGACTCCAGTTCGAGTTGGGCAACACTGTGGCCATTTCAATTCAATTGAATTAACTTTGTTGTCCCCGTGAGGAAATCCGTTTTGGGCTGGGACAAAAAGCATCAAAGCGTACATATCACTTGCATCCACATTCATACCATCTTGCTCTTTTTTTCTACGGTAGTTCTGGCACAGCTCGGTCGTACGTTTTGAACCCCTGACCACCGAGGCACGTACTAGACGGTACCGCATAGCTGTCGAATGCTGTGGTAGCTGTTTTGGTTCAGGGTACATCCTGCTCTGTGCAGGTCGCCGACCCTGGGCGCAGCCAAACCAGTCCCTGACCATCACGCTTCCTCCTCCATGTGTGACATTCGATTTCACACTGAAGAACCATCCTTCCACCTACTCTACAAAAATCCTGCGTGATGAACTGAAGATATAATATTTTGATTCATCAGTCCACAACACCTTCTTCCAGTCTTCAGTCGTCCATCGGTGGTGTTTCATGGCCAAGGCAACCATCTTTTGAAACTGAGACTCGCTTACAATGACCACTACTAAGCTGTGAGCCACCTGTGACGCAAACTATTTACTCACAGAACCAGAGTCTGAGTGCCTTTTGATGACGATGGAAACTGAACTCAGACACCTTGACTTTCTTCATAATTTCTCTGTAGGAAAGACCTAAATAAGTAGGCGTTACGATGGTCCGTCTCTCTTCTGTTGTTAATGACCCTTTTCTTGCCATTTATATGCCAACGCAAGGCTTTCTGCAGTACAATACTGTTCAAATAATGCTCAGGAGGGTATAGTACCGCAGTGTGTTCCAACACTGCACAGACTGGTTCCAAATAATCAAGCAAACCATTTCTTGTTCCCTGAAAAAGCCTTTTTGGTATAATTCTGCTATGTACATTATTTTTTTGTTTTGGGGAGCCTTACCTTTTTTTAACCTCTGACAGTTCAGCACTTACCGTTGTACCATTTCAAGCGATTTATTGGTCCCCCCCAGAAGTAGCCGGGGAGAAAGAAGTCTGGGCTTCCCTGCTGAAGCAGCTGCCCCCGCGACCCGACCCCACAGAGAAGCAGTAGAAGATGGATGGATGACTGGTATTGGACTTAAACTGCATACATTTCAAATATACTGACAAGAATTGGGGTGTTTTAAAAGTTTTGACCGGTAGTGTGATTGATATGTGTTGCCCGATGGGTGTCAGGGAAGGGGGAGGTGATAAACCCTGCCAGTGCACACAGCTGCAGGGTTTATTCTGCTGCAAATGTACAAAACATTTGTCCAACGGCTTCATAAGGCATCGTACAAAGTGCAGCACATTCAACACATATTAAACACGAATTTCCTTAGATAACTGACGAGGCAGATTTCTATTAACAAATATAATGTAAATACATGATCCCACTCAATACTGTGCATCGTGTTCCTTTAAACATGAACATTACACCTTGACGCTAACTTATGAACATGCTGTCTAAAGCCATAGACTCATGAAAATAACTACGCAGACTTGAACCATATGCATTAGTCCCTTAAATGGTTTCTAAATGTTACAACATGAACACACTGTAAAAATATAGCAACAAGTTGCAGCAGGAAGTGTCGTCTTTTAAAGTCTGTGCACATGCTCAGCCAAGAAAAATGTCCTTAAACAAAAACATGTACCTGACGTTTTAAGAATGTCTCGGTATTTAACAAGGCAAACCCCGTTTGTGTGTCTTTAGCATTCCTACTGGACGCCACACACCGGTAAACCAGTTAGCACTGCTCATGTTAGCTTAGCATAGCAGCGGCACCGCTAAGCATCTCCATACAACACAATAAGTCCACACCACACACTGGAAGTGCTTCCAAACAATTCACCACACTCTCATGACTCATTTTGAGATGCCCAGATGCATTTCTGAGGAGGTTTTGACCCAGCTGTACGGAAGCACATTGAACTCATCACACAAAAAAAATAAGACCTGCTATCTCGTAATAAAGACTTACAGATCTCGTAATTAAGATGTCTAGATCTCGTAATTATGACTTACAGATCTCGTAATTAAGACTTACAGATCTCGTAATTAAGACTTACAGATCTTGTAATTAAGACTTCTAGATCTTGCAATTAAGACTTACAGCTCTTGTAATTAAAATGTCTAGATCTCATAATTATGACTTACAGATCTCGTAATTAAGACTTACAGATCTTGTAATTAAGACTTCTAGATCTTGTAATTAAGACTTATAGATCTTGTAATTAAGACTTACAGATCTTGTAATTAAGACTTCTAGATCTTGCAATTAAGACTTCTAGATCTCGTAATTAAGACTTATAGATCTTGTAATTAAGACTTGTAGATCTTGTAATTAAGACTTACAGATCTCGTAATTAAGACTTACAGATCTTGTAATTTAGACTTGTAGATCTTGTAATTAAGACTTACGGATCTTGTAATTAAGACTTATAGATCTTGCAATTAAGACTTCTAGATCTCATAATTATGACTTACAGATCTCGTAATTAAGACTTACAGATCTTGTAATTAAGACTTCTAGATCTCGTAATTAAGACTTACAGATCTCGTAATTAAGACTTACAGATCTTGTAATTAAGACTTACAGATCTCGTAATTAAGACTTATAGATCTTGTAATTAAGACTTGTAGATCTTGTAATTAAGACTTACAGATCTCGTAATTAAGACGTATAGAGCTTGTAATTATGACATACGGATCTTATTAGATACGTTTGTGGTGCGTTCATTGCCCCTCAGATTTGTAACTAACCACTATTTTGCGGTATTTAGAAAGTATGGAATGATGCACGTTTCTGTTGTATGATGTTTCTGATATTTTTCATGTGCATTAACACAGGATACGTGATTCTGACGTGTATGGTAACATGTCAGAACACCGGGTTGCATTGGATACATTTTAAATGCATATATTTATATCCATGTTGTAGTAGTTTGACTGAGGAGGGCGGCTTCTAATGGATGAGTGTGGACCCTCCCTCTGAACAACACCAATGATTTGAGACGTCTTTATTTCGTTATATACTAAAATCAATGCCGTCCTCACTAAGAAACGTTCACATTTCCAGCGTCTCAGTCCGGGAAAGAAATAAAAGCAGATTAAATCGGACAGCGCCATGTTCCTACCGTCTGTCGCAGAGAAGAAGAGATTACTGAGAACCTCAACTTTTGATTGATTGATTGATACTTTATTGATCCCACAAAAAGGGGAAAATTCACAAACGGCAGTGAACTGAGCTCGCGCCTTGCAGCTGGGGGGAAAAAAAGAAGAAAAAAAATTTGCTAGAAAAAAAAATTACGTAATTACGAGATGTTTTCTCGTAATTATGAGAAAAAAAATCTTGTAATCATGAGATACAGAGTGTAAAAATATTCTTCTTCAGTGAATACAATGCGTGGCCGTGCACCTGTGTATGAAAGAGGCAGAAAATGTTTATTCTGCAGCTTCTGCCTCAGGGGTCATCACAGCGCCACCAACTGACATCTTCTGGTATTGTCCTGACATGGCAAAGCAGCAAATAATCACAGTTTTAGACACAAAAAAATTGAAAAAATACTGGGGTGCGCACTTTTTAACTTAATTATTTACATAATAAACTGTTTATCAACTATAACCTACTATTTCTAGAATGAACTGTACATAATAGTAGAATTTTAACCATCTTTTTAACCATTTTTTCCACATTTGCAACCCGTTACAAAAGCCTGCAGTATATATCAAATTAACACCAATCCATCAATGTCTACACAACCTTATGAAAACATGCAGCCGCTTCCAGAGACACATTAATATGGACGTTAAACGTCAAACATTATGTCACTGGAAAAGTTCCAGCACGTTTTACATTAACCTCAGTAATTTATCTTCAGTGAAAGTAAAGCAGGACTTGATGCTCTCCAGCCCTGGGATGTGTTCAGTCAGTTTTTTTTTTTCATTTTCCAGGCAGATAGAAGCAGAGTTGAGGTGCAGCTCACCTTGACAGCCCAGCCCCAGAGAGGATCTGGGTTCAGAGAGCTGGAGAGGCGAATGCTGCCGAGGTGTGAAAGACGTGGGGCCGACGGGGTGAAAGAGTGCGAGGAGCGGGAGGGGTTCGGGGGTTGTTTTTGGTGTCTGGGGCGTGGTCAGTGGAAAAACCTAGCTGT
>JAQQAE010006237.1:0-16861 GCA_029823295.1 Pseudamia nigra
GCATAGTGTACAGGAACATCTGTGCAGAGTATGGACTGGAAACCCCAAGATCAAAGTGGGAAACATCTCCAAAGGTGGTAGAGAATGACCAAGCCAAGATCCTGTGGGACTTCCAGATCCAGACTGACAGAATGTAATGGAAAACCAACCGGACATTGTGTGGTGGACAAACAGCAGAGGAAAGCTGTTGTGGTTGACATAGCAATACTAGCTGATAGCAACATCAGGAAAAAGGAACATGAGAAACTAGAGAAATACCAAGGGCTCAGAGAAGAGCTGGAGATGGTCTGGAGTGTGAAGGCATCAGTGGTGCCCGTGGTGATTGGAGCACTCGGGGCAGTAACCCCTAAATTACATGTCAATATTACATGGAACTTTTTTTTTTTTTACAATTTGTAATATTCCTCATTCAGTTGTTAGATGAATGAATATTGACCTCACATTGGTGTGGACATTGATACTTTGATCATAATCATTGCCATGCTCATCAATTTTTTTTAGCTAAATTATTACCCACTTTTACAAAGTAATCATTGAAATCATCAGCAGTTTCTTTTATAGTGTGAATTCTAGTACAGTATTACTACTTTCAAAATAATTCAGATATTCTGCTATTTTGGCACCTTGTTTAATAATACTATTTAACACTGTCCGTGTTACCTGTATATTTTTGTTTTGTTGCTCTATTCATTTATGAAAATATTCCTTTATTCTGTTGGCCCTGACCAACTTAATGTTATAGTTTAACATTACATATAACTTGTTCAATAACAATTAACATAACACGAATGATTCATGATGTAATGTAAATAAAACTTTAATGCATTACCGTTTTTGAAAACAGAAATTATGGATTCATGTTATATAGATTTTCCTTTGCACTGATGGTGAAAACAACCTGATTCTATGGTTCAGTTCCTACAATATGCCTTGTGATATTGTTCTCAACGATGAATCAAAATTATATACTGTGCATTTTAAACAGTGATTTCACACTTACGCACACCTGTCTGTAACAGATACACTGAAAATGTAGGAAAACACTTCTTCTGCTTCAGTGTTCCATCCATTTTCTACCCCTTAATCCTCACAAGGGTCGGGGGGGAGGGGGTGCTGGAGCCTATCCCAGCTGAGTTAGGGCGAAGGCAGGGGTACACCCTGGATGAGATGTGACAGAAAATTGGTCTAATTTATCTGACTCCACACTTAATTTCTCTACCTAAATTCTCCTGTGTGTTGGTTTAATGATGGAAGACCCAAGATTCAGTTCCCAATCACAGTTGGTTGATTTATTCAGCAGCAGAATCAGCAAGTTACAGGCCCGGGTCAAATCTCTTCCCTGCCAGTCAACAGAATCATGTCAGTTCACGAAGTCTGACCCCCTCATTTTCCCTGACCCAGCAATTTATAGTCTAACATTGGGTGTGCTATCAATGAAGGTAGATGTCAACTTCTCATTGGTCCACGCATCCGACTCCACTTCTCCGCCTTCTCTCCTTCCGGCCGCTCCTGATTCCAGTTCCTGTCATCAAAACAGAGCGACCTGCCTACGCTAAGTTCTTTTCTCCATTCTGCACGTCATTTGTATCTTTTCAAGGCCTTGTTGATATTTACAGGAGCTTCTTCAAACTAAAACTAAAAACACACTATGTCCACACTCAGATCACACAGTCTTCAGCCTTATGATTTTATAAAAGGATACACCTAAAAATGCTGGTATGCTGTAAAGCAAGAAGGGTTAACCTATATTTACATTTTCCACTCCACTCATCATCAGACACACCCCACATTCATGCTTCATACTCATATGTTAAGAAAGTACACTTATAGTTTTATTTCCAACAATCGTAACAAATAAGGCAAAGCATTTATATGGTCATAATACTATTTGACATACAGTATGTATTTAATGATACTTGTATTTTAGAGTATTGCAACATTAGGGAGGCGTGGATCAGGTGACGTCTGCTGCACTCTTCTCCTTCTCTGACGTCACCGTCACCCTGTGATGCGTAAACTGGAAAACAAGTGCCCACACATTTCACACATGGCCTGAACTTTGTTATTGTAAATATGGAATGCGTATTCAGACAAAAGAGTCTTTTATTATGACTTCAGCAAACAGTCACACAGGCAAATTCTCACACTCTGAAGCTGATTGAAAGGTGAAAGTGGTTGCATCATTGGAAAAGCTAAACAGGTGTGTGCTAAATTACTTACTGACATATTTAGAAAAGAAGCGGCAAGGTAGATTATTCATAAGCACACGGCTTTCAAATCCCAACTGATGCCAGTTCATTGCAGGGCTTCAGTGTTTTTTTTCTTTATTTTTATTACTTTAAACACTGCACATTAACACTGAAGACATCCAAACTGTGAAAGACCATGTTTGGAAGTATGTAGTAAAAAAAAAGGGTTAAACAACTCAGAGCATGTTTTATATTTTACATTGTCCAAAGTAACCACATTTGCACACTCTCATCAGATTCAAGTCTATCCGAAAAGTTTCATGAACTGTCAGTGTCCCCAAGTGCAGTCACCAAAACCATCAAATGCTGTGGTTAAATCGGCTGTGATGATGACAGTTTACTGGAATTATCAGACCACCAACTTACAGAACTTCAGATAGTATTTGATGATTTTGGTGAAAGCACTTGAGGACACATTGAAAATTCTTGAGATTTTTTTGGATTGAAAGTAAGTTTAAACTAATGATGTACTGTCTTTTTTCTTTGCTTAACTGAGTGTCTCGCTGTATTGTGGATTTGTACATTCGTTGTAGCAGCATTAAAAAGGCTATTGATTTTGTAAGCACCCTTCCCCTGCACAAGACAATCAACAGGCTAAAGACCATTAAGAAATGAGAAATGGCACCAATCAACTCTACACTTAAAAACACTGAAGGAAAATGTAGGTATGCAGTCAAATTTTTTGACTGGGAGTACAAATGAATATTGATAGTGCCAGATACACATATATAGTGGTTTTTTTTATTACCTCTGCCAAAGAGTTACAGGAGTTATGTTTTTGCCAGCGTTTGTCTGTCTGTTGATGATTTTTTTTTTTTTAAGAAAGGTGTGAAATGGGACAAGGAACAGATGATAAAATTTTGGTGGTAATCTGAATCACCATCTCATCGCACATTGTTTTTGACTCTGTACATGTACATGTCTCTGTACAGTAGGCTTCATTTTAATAAATGGACTGCAGCTTTTAATTTTAAATCTGAAAAATCTTAAACCAGTATTTTATGACCTAAATGAAGCCTGTGCATAGTTCGGGTCTGTGCCTAATTTTCTGTCCAATCACCATCTTCCCTGTCTTACACACCCCTAATCATCTCTAGCTTTAAAAACTCTAGCCATTCCCATTCATCTTGACGCTGCCACATGCAATCGACGCTCACCCACAGATCCAAAAAAAAAAAAAAAAACTCCTTCACATCCCCAACCTCCTCCTGAATTAGGCTGAATAAATAACAATATAAACTAACTCCAAAGCATACTTCTTCTGTACTCTAGTTTGGTCATATAAAATCATGACATCAGGCTCTGCTAAGGGGGTTTTGAGATCTCAGGGGCCATCTGCATCAAGCTTGCACAGATCATCCCAGAGCATCTCTTGAGCAAAAAATAAAATCATATAAGGTTGAGACGACACTGTCCTGACAAATATAGAAGTATTTCAAAATGTGGACCTTTGCGGCGGCTATAAATGCTCCCTGTGGACACAGGCCCTAATAATGTCATACAGGGGAAATGAGCTGCCTTGACAGAGGTCTGCGCTTCCTGAGTGCTTTCTAGTTTGTCACTAATTTATTTGGGGTTTTTTTTTTTTCAAATCATCTTTTACTGTTTTCTGTAGCACAGCATAGAGTAGGTCCTCAGTGCACTGCAAAACTTGGATTACCACTGTGATCTTGGGAACCTTTGGAGAGTGTTTGCTCATAATATAGACACTTGTTTCAAATATACACAGTCATTATTGCGCCATTTATTCTAAGCTGTTGGCTGTTTTGAGGCAGTAATGTTCTCAGCATATCATTAAAGCAAAAATCCAACATAGTGTTATTTTCCTCTACTTAAAAATGTGACAGCCCAAGCATTTCCTAGTATCTCTGCCTCTTTTTACCAGGCAGAATAGATAACACAGTCCCTAATTTGCTAATTTGCCAGAGATCTGTGTTCCCCCTCCCTCACTCACTCCTTCAGGGAGGACTTCAGAAGCTCTTACAGTAATACGGCGACAAGTACTGTATGCCTTCATGTGTTTAACTACCTTGAGCCCACTAATCCTTGTGGATTGAAGCCGCCCACTGATTTAGATTATCGTTATGTGTTTCATAAATGTTCCACTGTAAGGTTTTTATACTCAAAACATCAGAAGAGGTGGAATAGATGGTCTAAATGGTCCTTTCATTGCTGTTCATCCCCCTGTATGTAGAGTTTTACCAGGGCCGCACACGTAGATGTTCATGCTCAATGGCTCTGTTCCACCTGAGATGAAAGGGTATTTACATCCACCGAAGATGATGATGACTGTGGAGGGTGGCATCGTTTCCAGGCGACTGGGTTTCCTTGCTCACTGTCATTTGACAGGCTTTAAGGAGCACACTGTTAAAGCTCTGAAGACATTGTGACCAACACGCCTAATTGACTAGAGGGGCTGAGCCTTAAGTGAAACAGAAGTATAACAACTGAAGAAATGAACCCCTTCCACCATATTACCAGATGGAGGTGACAGAATAGACAAATCACAGGTCACCACTTTATATGTGTGGAGCCGTATAATTGTCTAAGCTGCGATACACCCCGCCTGATCTTTCCAAATGTGAACTATAAGAAAATAGACCATAAGAATGACTGCAAAGCTGCAAAGAAAATCTGACATTTTTCTTGTCCTCTCATTCTTGTTTCATACGGCATTGATAAGTCAATTGCTGATAAGTGTTATTCATTTCAATGAGTAAGCCAATTAAAAATTAAGTTTTATCTAATTTGATAGTTAGCCATAATTTGCAAGAGTTTAGGCTGAAAACTCAGTTAATAGTGTGGTTTAATTTAATTTTCCACTTTTTTCTGGTGTATTGGATTAAAAGGATTGAAACTTTGTCTTCCAATTGCACAACTCTATTGGGCTATTTAATTAGCCATTTTTGCTACTCAGGCATGTGCATAAAGCAAAATCCCATAACCCGGAAAATAAATGAATAATTAAAATAAATGTATGCTTTAAGGCAATTAAAGCAATAACTGCTCCAGCAGCTACATTAGTACCACTTGTCCTGGATAGTGTCTATGAGGAAATGTAAATGTGCTATTACTGACTTGGCGTGCTGCTGTTGCAGGTGGAAAATGGCTCCACTGCAAACTTGAAGTAAGAAAATGGAGCAACTGAAACAGCCTCCTCTATTTTTCATGAATAAGGTCAGTTATCAGTGAATGTAATGTCACCAAGTTCTCTTCATCAATTCAATAACTGTGAAAGTGAAAAAAAAATAGTTGGGTCATTTCTTTGTAATACACCTCTGGGCTTTTTATTATGACTTCATTTCCCGTTGTAATATTGGAACGTCTCTATAATTGTAAAAGTGTAATAGACTCTAATATAATTTCATTTTGAACCCTGAATGGTCTATGCCATCTCTGCTCAATTTGAGTAGAATAATGATTTTTAATGTCCACACATGGCTTCCTGTGACCTTATTCAATCTCTGGGCTGATCAGGAAATATATTGATTCAATTACAGTGCTGATGACAAGCGAGTAGAGGAAAGGAGGGAAAAAAGGTCAGCATATATTTGAAAATGTAAATCTTAACAATGTCTTTTGGGTTTGCTGAAAAAAGCCATTATCAAATGCCATTTGGCTCCAGTGGCATCTAGCCCTCTGCCTTTTTCTTGCTCACCAATGGGAATAGTTAGAATATTTAGGATATCCAGAGTGGATTTTCCCTTTGTCAGCATGTGAAATGTATTTACAGCATGTGCCTCTATTTTGCTGTTTGCCACTACATAATAACTTGCATTATTTTGTACCATAACAGACCTGGCTTTTTTAAGACTTCCTAATGACCTTGCGGTAATGACTCTGCTATGCTTTTATATGTACTCTGCTGTTCTTTGCTGTATGAGCTAGTCTATAAGAAAATAAGCCTGTCTGTAGTTAAACTTTAAACATAGCTCTCAAAATAATTCCTTCTTAAATTACATCCGTGCCACACCGTGGTCTACTAATTATTTGTTTGGTCATTAAAAACTCATTAAAATTAAATTGTTCATTTGCATATACCACTATGTGTTACATGATAAATTATTAATTGAAGATAAATAAATGAATTCAATTACAAAATAAGTAACATAACATGTGCATCAATAGAGCTCTTGTTGTGCCTGTCTTTCTTTTGACATTGAGGTTTTGTTTTGGAGAAACACAGTGCCACAGAATCTTGTCCAATTGTCTGAATAAAATGCATGAACACAGAGATTCTTGTTTCAAGGGGATCTGTACAAAACATGAAAACACAGAGAGCAGATGTGAGGTGGTGGTGATGAGTGTGGATCATAGCTGTGAGGCCAAAATGAACACACTGCTAAATTCCTTGTAAAGGCAGAAGTGGAAGATATTTTCCAGTCTCCTGTTTTACATTTCACTAATTAACTCCCCACCCCCTGCTGTCACTGTTTGGCTTTGATGAATTTGAATAAATTGACTTTTCTCTTGCTGACAAATATTTAAGCAATCCCACCAAAGAAAGGCAATTTTCTTTAACCCAGCTCATTACCTCGCATCTGTATATGTTTTGTGGTTGGATCATCTTGTCTCAGGGCTGGAATATATTCCATCTCATTGCAAACAATTACTCTGCTCCCCAAGTCTCATGCTGCACTTTTTTATTGTTGTGACTGCACCAGCTGCTGGCCTTGTTGCTGTTGTTGTTTCACTTACTTTATATGGCCACTATTTTCCAGTCCTAGGGATTGGTAAATGTTCACCCTTTTTCAAATCACTTCATTAATTAAATGGGATTGGGAAAGGTTCTGAGCTAATGGATTAGACTGGGGCTGGCTGGTTCAGGCCTTTTACCAGAGGTCACATTTCATTTGCTGCCTATGTCAAGCGACCAGCAGCAGGGCCTCAGAGGCAATCTAATCAATGTCTGCATGCCGTAGCCCTTGAATGAATCCATTAAAGTTATGTGGATGCATCCTGCACAGAGAGAAAAAAGTCTCCTGATACCGCTGATAGAAATTAGCCATGAATTAGAAGAGAGGCTGGGCTCATTCTGGATGCAAGCCAAAGCAGAATTAATAGGCCATCAGAGCCTCTTGTGTGTTAAATCCCATTTCTTTGCCCATGGTTTATGAAAGCTCCTCCTGTGTTGCTGCAGGCCTGGCATGAGACCCCCAAAACACCCACCACAAAACTTCACTCATTAAATAAAGTTCTGGGAGGAGATGAAGCTGGGAGGCCTGGAGATCGAGGACAGAGCTGCAATTTAGTCCGAAGTTCATGATTCTGAGGGGCCGCAGTGAGCTGGGGTTGTGATTGCATGTGAGGTTTGGATGGGCTTAGTCTGTGGGCAGGAATGGAGCTAAGAGGACATTTGCGGGACACTAGGGGGACGACAGTCATGTGGGGCTCTTCAGCACCAGCTTTATCTCAGCAGTGTCCACTAATCCCACAAATTGATCCTTAGTGTTTCTGTGTTTAAGTGGAGGAAAAGCTCTGACCAAATCTCTTTGGAAAAGGATGTCTGAAATGCCTAAACCTATCAGAGGGAGCGATTTCACCCCTGCAATTTTTCAAGCACTTTGTGGCTCACGATCATTATTTTCTATATGCCTGAAAACACGCAGCATCATGTGAGATAATTACTTGGCATATGCTTTAGTCAAAGAGTAACAGCTTTTGGCATGCCTGACAAAGGAAGTCAGCACTTGAGTTTGTTGCTTAATATGAACTACAAGATTATTTTCATCACTGCCTTACTTTCTGCAATCCCCAACTATATAGGCTTTTTCAAAGCATGTGATATTGCTTTCAGATTGCCTAAATTTTTACTGAAGATTCTGATGTCTTACACCTTTTTTGTCTTAGAAGTGATACAAGCACAAAGATGTTATGACATCTTTCTCTCAGGGGAAGGTAAACTGCTTAGCTCATGGAACAAGGTTGATTTTATTTTCATCTTAAAAGAATTAGTGTTTCATTATAAGCATAAGTGTATTTAACAAAGCACTTACCATATTTTTCGTACCATAAGGCACACCGGATTATAAGGCACAATATCAATAAACAATCTATTTATGATCTTTTTCACTCACTTTTTGGGTTTGTTCCTCTCCCGCGGGTCCATCGGGTTCTTCATCTTCGGTGCCTGGGTTTGGTGTTTGGGCGGTTTCGGTGTTGGGCGGGCCCGGATCCTTCTGGTCCTTGTCCGGGTCAGTCGTGTTGCTGTTGCTTGGCTGTTCAGTGGTGGCTCTGGCTTTCGTGGGGGCTCGGACGGCGCTTGGGGCGGGTGCCTCCATTGGCGGGTGGTGGCGTGGTTCGCCTCCACCCGCCTCCCTGTCTTGGTGGGTGTGTGTTTGCCTTCTGTCGTCCGGTGCTCCCACGCGGCTTGCGGTTTGGCTTTTGGCAGTCTGTTGGCGCCAGTGTCTGGCGGTTGGAGTTCTTTGGTTGGTCCACCCGGGGTGGTGGTGGGCTCCGGGTTGGCTCTCTGCCTCTGTTTGGTCTTCTTTGGTTGGCTCAGGTCGTCTTCTTGCTTCCTCCACTTCCGTACCATTGATTCATTAATGTTGAATTCTCTCGCAGCTGCTCTATTCTCATGTGTTTACTGCATGACTGATAGCCTTGAGTTTGAAATCCGCTTCATAAGCATGTCTCTGTGTGGCTTCGTACTGGTAAGCATACGTACTCCAAGAGGCTCCTGATTACTGTAATACTCCTACAAGTGGTGCGGCTTGGTAACTTACCGAAGTTGTACTAAAACATTTTGACAGATTTTTGTGCGCCATGTACCACAAAAAATCAGTTCTAGGTCAGAAACCACAACCAGAACTAATCCATACATTAGGCGCATCGCATTTTAAGGTGCACTGTTGATTTTTGAGAAAATTAAAGGATTTTAAGTGTGCCTTGTGGTGCACCTTGACAAAAGCAAGGATAGCCGCAAAATGAACTGGTTCTGCCCAAATCAAGCAGCCAACCAAACTAACATAGAGATGTGGAGCTCAGACAGGAGGCTTCAGACTGCTGCTGCGCAGACAAAGTTTGCATATGAACCCACTGGAGGGCCATTATAGCTCAACCGTTCTTTTCACTGGGCCGATAAACAACAATTCCCTGGGTCTCTACGTCCTCCATTGTTCAAATTTACATGAGGTTTGGGGGATTGAGTGCATGTGAGTGATAGAGGTCAGAGCAAAAAAGTATTCAGAAACACATACCCTCACGCAATGCAAGAAGAATGATAACATTTCCAAAATCCTGCATGGAAAAGCATTCAAAAACAAACTTTTGAAATGTTTGGTTGCACAAATTCACAAGTCCAGTAAATACACACACCGTGTATGCACATTATGCAGTATGTTCCAGTGGTCCTGCACACTCATATCAACCTGGTTATTCACACGCTGTTACAGACATACTATATGTAAATGAGATCTAAAATGGCTCTCATGCTTGCCCTCTTCCTCCAGTGCCAGAGTCACGCATCATTGTCAGCAGCCAGCAAAACAAGATGAAATAAAATTCTAAGCCGTCCTGGCAGTCAAGGACACCATTCCCTCACCGTAATAGCCTGTATCGCCTAGCCACTCCATGTGTAGCTTTTCTTCATTGCTCTGGGCTTTTATTCCTGGCAATAAGCTCTTTATCACTCCTCAACACAATTCATTTAAAACCACCGTCAAGAAGCAATCAAACCTTAAGTAAGAGGATTCAAAGTCAGTGTGTTATTGTTAAGCAAAGTAGCATTACTTCATTTCCATAATGCACTCGGACAGAGATGCCAAAAAGGTAATCATAAAGAACAGTATGCAGGAAAATAAACTGTTAATACGCTTCTCATTTTGGGATCCCAAATTTAAATGCCTTATCCATCCATGTTGTTTCCTCTTTCTGTGCTTTTTGCATTTGCTTCTTTTCTGCCTCTAGAATGACATTATGTTTGGGTTAGTTGTCTTTCTGCCTCGGATGCCTATGATTTAGCAATTCTTGACATATCCATTACACCTCATAGATTGGCTGTTCTCCTTTCCCTGTGTCTTGGCAACCTATAGAAATGACATGTACCCTTCCATTTTTTTCTCAGATGTCCTCGATTCACAGGTGGTGCATTTGGAAAGAAGTGGATTCTAATTTCAGGAGTGTTGCCTTACTATTAACTATAGCTACAGGAAAGACATCAATCTTGACAAGGTCTTTTTGAACCACGTCTAAAAATGTAATACTATTGTGTATTTTTCACCTGTTCTCTATGGCCTGACTATAGATGGGTATTTCAGTCGCCGCTTTCATGATTTACTGTGCGAATTATTTCTCTCTCCATAACACTGTTTGGGAAATGGTTCGCATGTCATCATTATGTGTCTTGATTGCTGAAGTACAATAAATTGCAACACTTTAGCAACAGAGATGCAATCAATTTTATAATTTAAATGGAATCAATGTCATTGTAAAAAACATCATTACCAGTATCACCCTCATACTCATACTCACACAATGTTTACTTTATAATTAAACTGGCTCCAATGTCTAGAAGCAACTGTGTCCTCCAGCACTGATGTTTACTTGTGGATTGATCTTCATCCACATGTATTTGCTTTGCTTTTTTCAATCTTGACCATCAACAATAATTGATCTAGTGAAGGAGGAAGTTCATCAGGCTGTAACGGCTTCAACCTACAAATGGATTTGGTAAAACCACATGATCAGAAGGTCACTAGATGACCTCATTGTAGCAAGTCTGGCATAAATACAAACTGCATTATTCAGTGACATTTTTTAGTATGTTACTGAAAAATGAGGAGACACTTTCTAAACACATTGTACATAAAAGCATTTAAAATCTAATGTTGATCAAATAGCCCAATAAATGGTGGTATTTGTTAAACATGGTAATAAGTATGATGGTTTAATTCCATGTCCACTCTCCCCTCCCCTTGGTGCTTTCCATTTAATACACCAACTTCATCACCAGGGAGATTAAGGCTAATGCCTAAAGGAGCACAGCCCAAAATTGAATAGAATTAACTGTAATTAGTATGCTAACAAATGGCTAATACGATGGCAATTGTAATATTTTTATTATATAACCTATAATCTCACTCTTGAGAGTCTCATTTTAAATTTTTAGTTAAACGGGCCAGGGATTTATTTAAACCACCATTCAGTTCAAGGCCTGCTTCATTTGGTCAAAATCATACAGAATATTAAAATACAAAAAGGATGCATCTTTTAGACACAGCTCTGCGATACACGTTTTATGCTACATCTTTTAGTAAATGCAACACAACACTGTTATAGACAGGTAAGCTCACATCAAGCAAACATCATTACACCAACAACACAGCCACAGCAGGCAGTACAGCACATAAAAGACCCTACTAACTGTTCTTTCAGCCTGTAAACTCAGCTAATTAACAGTTACATTTTCTATGTTGCCAGCTCTGTGTGTTTCTTCAAGGCCACAGGATGTAAGCCCTGCGACAATCTGCCTGCCAGTTGTCACACAAAAAGACAAAGTGAGATGGGCCATGGTGAGCAGGGATTTATTGGCTGTGATAGTTATTGGATGGAGTGTTTTCCCCACTTTTTTCCCATTCTTCTTGTCACTGCCATCGCTAGTGTCTTTCCACACCAATAGTAATGAAAATAATAATAATGATAAGAATAGCATCACTTCAATCTCACTTTCAGTGATTACATTGTTCCACCAGTTTCCGTTTCTACTTAAATTATATTTAACTTCATCTGCTGTGGTCCGCAAACAGGATTACGGGTACTTATCTTGAAATGAAAGTGCATTTTTAACGCAGTTTTAATAACGAGAGTGGAAAATCCAGTCTGTTGCAATAAAGCTGAAACTAATTCATTTCAATGGCTGTCTGCATAGAGTGTGTCTATTCTCCCTCGCATGCCCATTTCAAGTGTTAAAACCTGTAAAATTAAAGGAGGCAGAAGGCCATTTGTGTAATCTACTGCAGCCTGCCATGAGCATGGTGATCAGAGAAACACTAAAGAACCTTCATCCAACCTTTAAGAACCTCTTCAAAGAGCCACTAAAAGATCAACCTAAAAGCAACCAAGATCATGAAACTCTTCAACTTTTCCTAAGAGTCTTGAGCAGAGTGGAGGGTGCAGGGGTGGACTGCTAGGATGGAGGAGAGAGAAACTGCGGCATATCCTCACGCATCTAAAGTGGTCAGCAGTTTGAACCTGTCCATGTCTCCTGTTCCATTATGGAATAGTAACACAGGAGCCTGTTTGTTCGCCAAACACAATTAACAAGGTTTCTGCTGCACATCAATACTGCTATTTGCATAGGGTATTGATCTGAAGTCCTTATAATCACAAAATGTTAATTGCACCAATTAATTCTCAATCTGTTTGTGCCCTTGTCTGGCCGCCTTGAGCCCTGAAGGTCAGTGTGAAAATGAACTGTTCTTTGATTCTCCTCCAGGAAAAGATTTTTTCCCAAGACAACACAGTTTGCTACTCTGAAATCAAAAGACCCTACCATCCTTTATCATTATTATCATTCTCTTTGAGTAGCAGCTAATGGGTTTGAAATCTTGTGATCTGATTTGTCCTTTTAAACAAGGTTTTTCTTGTCTCGTTCATTAACCAGGGCTGGCTCCTCTCCTCTGCAGCGCAAGGCTATTTACACCTCAAAGACACAGTATCCCCCTTTATATTGACTAATAAGTCATTTTCTGAGACAATACATTGCCCATTTGATTCATAGCCCATACACTGTGTGAGTTTCCCTCTGTCTCGTGTCCTGCTGCTACACCATGTTATTACATGCTGAAACATGACCTCCTGGTTTATTGTCTGTTTGAGATGATCAGAATAATAAGTCAGAGCTGTCGACTCTGCTGCTCCTCTGTCTGTGGTATGTAGGTACATAGGAAGGCCCTTTTTTATATTTATGATAAAGAATATACAAATACAGACATCTCTATCAAAGCATGTAAACAAATTACTTCTTTTTTTAAGTAATGAGAAAAAGTTGTTTTCACACAGCCTGTAGTTGCCATTATTGATCAGAGTCTGTGCTAACCGCTTTTTCAGTTCTCTCTGTGTGGTCAATACCATGAGCACAACTGTAGGTTTTGCAATGTGTTTCACTCCCTGATATCTGTACATATCAACGCTGAAGGACCTCTCTTCCAGTCCCCGTCATCCGTGCCTGAACACAGCCAAATGACAAATGAGCTACCCTGTGTGAAAGATGAATTTCAATCCACTACACCTGTGCCACCCCACCAAATGAAAGAACTGATTGCCTCCAATTGCATATTTAAAATGCTTAATTCCTCCATTAGGAAACCTATTTACATGAATTAGGGACAATTAGCATTTTCAGACCCACTTCAACTTTGTTCGCCCCTATCCATTAACATTTGAAAGTGTCGCCTGCCAGACGCAAGAAAGCCCCTCTGTGTGATTCGTGCTGACCCCCTATGACGGCTGCCTGGATGGACTTTTTTATCTGCCTCACCATACTGAAGAAAAAGGTTTGCCTTGGGTCTCTACTAACACACCTCATTATGCTTAATCAACAAAAGCCAGTGAATGAAAGACAACAGAGTGAAGGGCAAAGAGATGTCTAATGAGGAAAACTAAGGTGCAGGTTTGCAACCTTTTATCTCAGAGATGTTGCATTAATTTTATGTGGACTCAGAGCTTGTGTCTCTGGTAGTGTGTCGAGCAGCAAAGGGAAAAGGAAAAATCTGTGGCCTCCAAGTTGTCAGAAGTTAAGTGAAAATAATGACAAAAATGTTGATAAAAGAGGAGAGGATGAGTATCAGGGTAAGCACCTGTCACAGTTCTGAAGTTATTAGACCTTGTAGCTCATTCCAATTTACACAAAAGAAAATGAGGCCTCAGTGAAGACTGTGTGTGCACAGCCTTGAGTGTTTTCATTGGTCAGCAATTACAGTGTCTGATTCAAAGTGCTTACACATCCTTAGGAACGAGCTTTTTGAGGGAGAAAATATGTCATCTTCATTAGAAGATGACAAAGGCTGCCTCACTCTCTGGGGAATTTATTAGAAAAATCAGCCTCATATCATGTGACTCATATGTAATGCTTTTTATTGCTAAAGACAGGCAAAAGCAGGAAGGAGTGCTGATGTTGATGATTAAATTCTCTATAAATATATTAATACATTTTTATGTTGCATAACTCCCATGTTTGTGGTCCTATATGTTTATCAGCCATATAACAGAAGTAGAACAGCCTATAGGTCCATCCATGATGGTGCTTATGTATGTGCATGTCATATCAAATATATGGTTTGATTTTTTTAGATAGCCCAAGAAACGGCAAAAGTAGGAAATATGGTCCCTATAATATATATAATTATTTATTATTATTATTATTATTATTGTTGTTGTTCATACTTATAGTACCGTATTTTCCGCACTATAAGGCGCACCTGATTATAAAAACAAAACAAAATTCAAAATAACATTTTTGGGAGGTGCGCCTTATAATGCTACTTATAGTATACTTATACTACTACCACTACTATAATAATAATGATAATAATAATAATAATAATGTTCACTTTATTGATCCCCATAGGGAAATTAATTCTCTGCATTTAACCCATCCTATGCTAGGAGGAGTGTGCTGTCATTGATGGCGTCCAGGGACCAGCTCTAGATGTTACCCAATGTCTTGGTGAGGGACACTGATGAGCCTACAGTACAACATGCACACATATCTTCAAACACATTCAACCTAACATATATGCTTTTTATGGTGGGTGAAACTGGAGTGCCTGGAAGAAATCCATGCAGCCATAGGGGAGAACATGCAAACTGCACACACAAAGGCTCTGTGCCAACCAGCAAATTATTATTTGTTACGATCCAGTTTCCATAGGCATGGGTTTCAGCTCAGGGAGTCACTGATTGACACATATTCGGAAGATGTGAGCATGGCTTGTGAACTTTCTACCAAATTAGTGGATTGGAACCAGCTAGTGGGAGAGGAGGTGTTAAAGCAGCTGGGGAGACAGACTATGAGAGAGCAAAGGGTAGACGCCGACAGACAGGCAGAACTGAGAGACCTGAACCATTTGATCTACGGACTGGTGATCAAACTTTTAAGTAGCACGCTAACACTATTGTATATTTACACCTTAAAAAACTCTGAACTATGTCAAAATGACCCAAGCGCAGGTTGGCTGATTCATCCAACGAAAGTACATGGACTGCCGGACAGACAAACTCCGTGGGTGTGTTTTGCCAGATCCAGAACCAGATGTGTGGGTGGTGAGTTTTGCAAACACACACCTTTATCCTTCAACAGGACAAGGTCAAAACACATCACCCAGGGCAATTATAGAACATAACTCAAGCTCTGTACAAACACGTAGGGTTTGGCAACAGGGTTTAGTTACAGGGGGATGTCTTGGGATCTTAGAGAATTGACTTCTAGCTAGGCTAGCTGACCTCATTGTAATATTATTATTATTGCCATATTCAGTGGTAAAATAAGAAAATGAGGCAGATTTGTTCAAATTAAACCTCAATTATGCTGACTACAACCAAAGGTTAATGCTTGTAACAACATGCAATTTCAAACACTTTTAACTCAAGGTAAGTTTGTTCCACATTGAAAAATGTGGGGCTGCTATATATCTGCATTAAGTTCTCAGAAAAATTGTTTAATCCATATACTGTTAATATTAGTGGACAGAGAAACTGTAATCTCTAGTTCTGAACTGGTGTTTTTGTCAATCAGGTTGACATTCTTAAGACAAAAGCAGGACAGGATCATCCATCCATCCATCTTCTACCGCTTATCTGTGGGGTTGGGTCGCGGAGGCAGCAGCTTGAAGAGGGAAGCCCAGACTTCCTTCTCTCTGGCTACATCATCCAGCTCTTCTGGGGGGACCCAGAGGTGATCCCAGGTCAGCCAAGAGACATAATCCCTACAGCGTGTCCTGGGCCTACCCCAGGGCCTCCTCCCAGTGGGACACACCTGAAACACCTCCCCAAGGAGGCATCCAGGAGGCATCCGGACCAGATGCCCATGCAGGTCACCAAACCGGACCCCCTAGAAATGTGCCTAGAAATTCTGTCCATAAAAATTATGAACAGAATCGGTGACAATGGGCAGCCCTGGTGCAGTCCAACCCTCACTGGAAACGAGTCTGACTTACGACCGGCAATGCAGACCAGACTCTGGCACCAGTCATACAGGGACCGAACAGCCCTAATCAGTGCGTTCGACACCCCATATTCCCGGAGCACTCCCCACAGAACTTCCTGAGGGACATGGTCAAATGCCTTCTCCAAATCCACAAAACATGGTTGGGCAAACTCCCATGAACCCTCAAGGACCCTGCTGAGAGTGTGGAGCTGGTCCGCTGTTCCACAACCAGGAGGAAAATCACACTGCTCCTCCTGAATCTGAGATTTGACTAACCGATAGATCCTCCTCTCTAGTACCCCGGAATAGATTTTATCAAGGAGGCTGAGGAGTGTTATCCCCCTATAGTTGGAACACACCCCTTCTTAAAGAGGGGAACCACCACCCCAGTCTGCCAATCCAGAGGCACTGCCCCCGATGTCCACGCGATGTTGCAGAGACGTGTCAGCCAAGACAGCCCCACAAC
>JAQQAE010006238.1:0-16860 GCA_029823295.1 Pseudamia nigra
CTATTTTATACTTGGCTGTTTTTGCACTTTTGCACTGTTGCGAGGGTTACCTCTTTTAAATTTCGTTGTGCTTTCCTAGTGCAATGACAATAAAAGGAATTCTGATTCTGATTTTAAATATTGATATTTCTCCACAGAATTGGCTTTTTAATGGCACAGAATCAGATTATATATATATATATAATTCTTAAGTCCAGATTTTTGAGGGTATTGGGTGAACTGATTCATGTTCAGCTATCTGATGTTTAGTTATTATTAAATTTTAAGACATTTGGGCAGAGGTATTGACTAAAATATCTAAAATAAAAGTCAGGTACGTGAAATTTTGTGCCAATTTAAAATGTGCACTTTGTGGAATTCCAACAGATCCATTAGCCGAACAATACACTATACATACATTTATTTACTTTTAGTGTATAATCACCTGAGAATAAAAATCATTGCGTATTTGTTACTTTGGATTAACCCACTTATATCTAACAGAGGGAGGGGGTCCCCTTCTGTGGAGTCATGTTCAGTACCATAGCAATTCAAACACTGATTCCGATGAGGTCTTTCACATTTTCGCAGCCATTGTAGGCTCTTTTAACCTTAAATCGATGTTTGAGTGAGGTTAGGGATATCAGAAGGTTTTGGAATCTGCAACTTTACCACTGGATGCTACAAAATCCTGCACACTGCATCTTAAATTTAAGTGGGCTTGACTTGACATTTCTAAATGAGTAATCAGTTAACTTAAATTGCAATAAGACTTTTTTTTTTAACCAAACACTGACTAATGTTTACTTGACCCACTGCCATTTCATTTAATTTAGGGAGGAGACATTTTAGAACCAGATTCCACAACAACTGAAGGAATGTGGAAAAGCTGTATTATCAAGAGTCTCACCGAGTCGTCGTCGTCATCGTCGTCATCTTCCTCAGGTTCCGGTTCTTTCCTCTTGGACGAGCTGCCCCCTGTGCTTCTCTTCTTCTCTTTACCGCTGCTGGCTCTCTTCTTCTTCTTGCGTCCGGGAGTGTAGTCGCTGCCCTCGCTGTCGGAGCGCTGACCGGGGCCGCCGTCCTCGGCCTCTTCAACCCCCCCCACATCCATGGGCTCTGGGGAGCTGATGGCCAGCTCCTGGAAAACAAAGAAGGAAGATGGAAGTCAGTCAATGGAGGCCTAAATATTGAGAATAAAATCCACTTCATCAGGTTCCTGGGGAAAAAAAAAAAAAAAAAAAACACAATGACAGTTTCTGGAGACTCATTGGTGCAGTTTGGACCATTATTTAACCTACCGTAAATTGAGCTTTTTGCACATTGAAACCCTTGCAAGAACCTGAATTATTACTATAAAGTTCTGAATTATTTTGTCTTGAATTTATGAAGAAAAAAAAAAGTTTTTGACTATAACGGCTCCATAGTCTTTGTTCTATCACTCTGTTTTTCCCATTTTGTTGCTTTACTGCATTTGATTGATTTTATAATACCAAATTAAAACGAACATAGCAGGTTCAGTCTGTGTTCTCATACATTTTATTGTTGTCCATCAATCACCTTCCGCTTATCCTGGTCAAGGTCTCGAGGGCAGCAGCCTAAGCAGAGAAGCCCAGACTTCCCTCTCTCCAGCCACTTCCTCCCGCTCCTCTGGGGGGCCCCCAGGCGTTCCCAGACCAGCTGAGAGACATAGTCCCTGCAGCGTGTCCTGGATCCGGACCCTTACAACCCTTCCTGCAGGTGGTGGGTCCACATGAAGGCATCGTCATAAAAGTCTTTTGAATCGCTCTTAGTCTGACCTGTCACAGAGAGCCGATTTTCCTTGGGAGACCCTACCAGGGGCAAATTGCCCCCGACAACACAGCTCCTAGGATCACTCAGGCACACAAAACCCTCCACCATGATAATGTGGTGATTCAAGGAGGGGATTTTATTATAGTGTACATGAAAATAGACATGAATGCTGTCATGCAGAAAATAAGATATTTTTGGCCTTTGTTTGAAATAGTGAACCACTGAAAACCAACAAATAGATTGCTCACTTAAGCTAATACTAAGCTGTTATTTTGATAAATGACAATCATAATCAAGTAATTTTATTTGTTAAAAAAGTTAATTCTTCTTAAATGCAAAATTTCCTCCTTTGCTTTGACAGTCAAATGAATTTTCAGGTTCTTAATCAGCGATGTTTGAGGATGTCATCTTGAGCTTTGATAGACTTTTTCATGATTTAAAAAAATGATTAATAGTAAAAGAAATTACTCAATAAATTGTTAGCTGTAGCTCTAATGTATACAATAATTATTTTATTGCCCAGACCGACGTACAAGTTCCAACAAAATCTCAAGCACAGTGTGTCTTGTGTCTGGTTGAAACCCAGTGCACCTTGTCCAAAACACCTCTTAAAATCAGACCAGCATGTATTTTTAATGAGTCTAACATCATTACTATAATGAGCTTAAGAGGTTTGAAATTGAATTTGTTGAAATCTCCACGAACTCTATTACAATCAATGTCCAATAGTGGCTTTTCATGCTTAACGAGAAATCTAAAACTGTTTGAACAGTTTTACTTGTAAAAACAAGTACTTCAAGTAAAAGCTATTTTCTGGTTTCTTTAGTGCTCTACCAGTGTGAATTGAATATCTTTGGGTCATGACCAGCAATACATTTGAAGGCGTCAACTCTGGCTTTGAGAGACACAAATTTCCCAGCGTTTTGTGGACCACACGATGGTTGACAATGAGAAGAATTGTTAGTTGTGGTTTTACTCCAAGCCAATCGACACTTCTGAATCCCCCTCCCCCTGTAAAAGCCTTTGTCCTTTATACTGGCAACAGGAAGCATTAGTATGAAATAAAAAAAGAAAACAGGACACAACAAAGAGGAAGAAAAGATGTCTATGATGCTACATTTTAAAACTATATAGATCTAAACTTGGAACAAGGAGCAAAAGAAAAAAAAACCCTAAATTCTTCCACATAACTGCAGCACAGGGTGGATTTACTTACTGCACTGCTGATTATAAAACATTCAAAGCCTGCAGACAACATTTGCAAACACTTAACATACAAAGTGTGAAGCTCAACTAGCAGTGTATCCCAGTAGGAGCACAGTAATAAAAAGAAATCAGATTCTTTAAGTATTTCAGAGAATAAACGTGGGTACTCACCTCTCTACGCGACCGCCTCTTGCTGCTCTTGCTCTCTTTACTCTTCTTGGCCTTTTTCTTCTTCTTCACCTTCGGAGTCTCATTCTCCGAGATCTCCTCCTCCTCATCGTCTACAAATAAGTGAGCAGAGATGTTTTTATGGCTAATATACACAGAAAGAGCATGTGTGTTTGAGCTTTACTTTCGCACACAACTGTAAAGATAGCAGACACTTGGAAATCATACTGGAGACAAGAAGGTGAATTTTGGCTGCAAAATTGGTCATTTATGAGAGCAGACTGTTAAAAAGTTAATTCCATCACCACTTGTATGTCCTTCTGCTGGTTTGTTATAGTCCAGCTTCTAATAACCTTAAGTTAACATCAGAGGTGGGTAGTACTCAAGTACATTTACTTCCTTTGCATGTACTTGAGTAGTGTTTTCTTTAAAAAGTACTTCTCGGAGTACCAGTTGAGTAAAATGGTTGTCATTTAAAACAATCAATTAAAATGAACAAAATAATCAAGTACATTTTCTATCTAATTTTGCAAATTAGATTGATTCTACGCCAAGAAACTGTTTAAATGTCTGTTGAAACCAATTTCCTGCTTAAAGCCTCGTTTTGGTCTTCACTGTAGTTATTTTTATGCACTGGGTTGTTTTGTTCCATCTGAAACTTGAACTGCTGTTGTCCCAGCCAACTCTCCTCCACAAATGTTTACCATCATCTCATTTTTAAATACCCCTACCAGAACTGGGTCATTTAGTGCTCTTTGTATCTCCGTTTGGAAATGGTGCTAAAGCATACAAAACACTCCCTGGTGGATAGACTGAATGAGAACCAGTAGCAGTAAATAAACCAGAGTCTTGGTTACTATCACTTCTTACAGGTTCATCTTTGACTAACACTTCAACTCGCATAACTTTTTAATTTACAGCTGATCAAGTTTCCTACACGCTGCTGCTTGACTTATGATGCCACATCTCTGTCCACAATCTGGCATTCAGAGCTTATTAATGTAATTGACTGTGGTAAAAAGTTAATGGCGAGCTGCCATTAAGGTGCACCTGGGGGAGGAAAGATGTTTTAATGTGATGAGTTTTTTAGGTCATATAAAGGAGACTAAAGCTTTGCATATGTGGGAGGTTGTGTAACGGTAAATTCAAGTGGAAACATTTTATGTGAAGGTATATTTAAGGTAAATACAAAGCTCACAGAGGATTCAAGTAAACACTGGAGGATTGTACAGGGAGCAAAGCTGCAATTTACATTATGAATGTCAACTCCACTTGCCTGCTCTGCAACTTGGGGATTAAAAGTTTTGATTTAGTTTTGTGTCGTGTTATTTCTGAAACATTTAAAATGTGGAAGAGGAGGACTCAATAGTGCAAAAAGCATAGTTTGCACAGTTAATAAATGAAAATATTATAAATGCTGTGTCATCTTTATGTTCAGCAGTTGGAAGTTTTGTAGCTGACTCGCAGAATGTTGCTCTAAATACCTCTGGCCAGAGCCGAAACCGTGAATCAAATCAGGCAATGAACAGAGGTCAATCTGAAATTATGAGAATAGTAGTTAAACGTTATTAAACAATAAATTGACAAATAATTGTAAAAATCTGTCAGAGATTATATCTGTTGTAACCAAAAGTGACCAAATTATGCTTTACTTTGTTAATTACAAATATATTTCTAGTTGAATGTCTCAAATGAATGGGTGAAATAAACACAAAATGTACTGAGGTGAATGGGACATGATTTCATTGTATTTGAGAGCAGGATGGAAATGAGACAGCAAAGATGTTTCAGCAGAGATGACAATGAACCGTGCCTGTTATAGTTATATCCAAAACAATAATTGTGTAAAACAAAAGCAAATAATAGTTTCAAATTTGCGTTTTTGAAGTAAGAGACCAAATGTTAAACATTGGTTGAGGCAAATGCTCCAAACTTTTCCATTACTTAGTGACGTGAGCAGATATGAGAAGCATGTGTTTGAAAAGGTTGGGAGATCAATAAAAGCTTTTATGAGATTCAGAAATAATGAAGACAAACGAGTACTTCATGATGGTAACCGTACCATATAATTTGTCTGAGCAGAACCTGATGGACATAGATAATCATTTAAATACTAATTCTATCATATTCCTGAATAGTGTTATTCTTAAAATGGGTTTTCTCCAAGCCATTTTGGGCACCAATATTGTGAAGCCTATCTAAATAATCTGAAATGACCCTCCTGCCTGGACAGGTACAGCTGGTCTCCAAGTGCATTGTACAAAGTTTTGTTTTGCAGCTCTTCAGATCTTGTGGATGCTTTTGCACATTTTTGCAAAATGTGTGATATTAAAATAGCCCAAAATGATGTCAGATGATTGAATAATTGAATTATTGAAATTATTGTGGAAGGACCTCAAGAATATACAATCGTACACCTTAGTCTTCAAACCTGTCTGGAAACCAAGGGAAAACCCTGATCTCTCACTATCTCTCAATAGTCAAGTTTACATCAACATCCCTATATTTACACCATAGCATGTTGTAAACGCGTGTAAAAGGTAATATTTCTAAAAAGGGTTTTCCTTCTTGTTTGGCTTCTATTATGGTGTGAAACAACAGTTAATTACTGCACTTAAGTGTTGTAAAGGTAGATAAGGAATCATACATTTAGAGTAAACGTGTGACTGTTTTCCAACACTTGTGCTCATTCGATCTACTGGTTGAAATGAGCAATAACGTGCTTACATCCCCAAAATACCAATCATTCTCTCGACTTTTGAGCAAGGTTGTGCTTTGTTTTCTTCCGGTAGAAAAAACGTCCTCCCGAAGGTGGATATATTTTGCAGAAATTGTTGAATTAATTACGCATTTAAGCAGGTTTTAGCACTTGAAGCTAACTTGCAGGACTGTCTGTTCTCCGCGGGTTGACCGTGTTCGGTGCGCGTGCTCGTTGTCATTATAAATGCATAAACAACGCGGTATTTACCCACATCTGTCTTTTATCAAAAAATGCATTATATGAAGGTGAGATGTCCGTATGGGAGTATCAGATGTTTTACGTGCGGTATAATGCTTTACTTTCTCTTCACAATCAAATCGGAGGCGCCCGGCCATGAGGAGGGGAAAGCTATTGAACGTCATACACCAGCTTCCAAGCTAACTGGCTAACTCCATCTTGTCATCGACACGTAAAAAATACCGGTAGCTTGCTAACGCTAGGCCCCGGGAACATGCCGGTTAGTCGGCGTGCCTCCATTACAATGAATCTATCGGCGTCCCGGGTCGCTTCAGTTTGTGGTTTGGGTAATATATAAGCATGTTTTAAATGATAGTTCATCAGCCGGTCCGTGGAAAAAATCTATTTTGCTCGTGCTGCTAACGAACCGGTAGTTAGCATGTACTCACTAGCCGGCGCGTTGCTATCAAGCTCGAAACATGATTGATATGAACGTCAAAAACATCTGCCTCCGCTAGCCTTTAACCAGTCTCACATTAGCAATTCCAGCTAACAAACGAGGCTCGTCTTACCGTGCAATAACCGGTCCTCGGGGGCTCCATAATCATCTCTGTCATCCTCGCTTCCAGACATAGCAGAAAACTTTGTATTTAGTTAGCTAACAGTTTAGCTAACTAAATAAAGTTATGTCTTTGTAAGGTAATCCAGAGTTGTGACCTGGTCTTGAAGTCTGTTTGGAAGGGTTTTTGGCAAGGAAAATAAGAACAAAAAAAGAGAAAACGGAAGTGATTATTCAGCATCAAAGATGATTGAAAACAAAGAAGCCGGTAAAAGCGGTATAAACACTCATGGCGTGGGCTTCTTCCTGGACAATGAATCCAACTTTATCTGGTTTATCACAAAGATTAGCCCCTTGTCTCTTTGAGTCCATCTCAGCTGACATCTCGCCACTATTTTCCGTCCCATTAGCATGCGTGCTAGCCACGGCCAGGTTCAGATTGGAGACAAACTAAAGAGGCAAGGCGCTCAAACGCCAAAATCCGACCATAAATCAGAATTTACGGAGTAACAACCCGGCATCCGAGGGGCTCTAACCCGGACCTGCTACCCTGACTGAAGTAAACCCACAAACAATAAAAACCCAAACTGAGATACTCACAACTTGCCTCCAGAAACAGTAACTCCTCCGACCTCACTTTGGCTATCAATCAATACTTGGCGGCTCTTTTGTTAAGATAACGGTGTGTTCACAATTTAAATATAATTCCGTGTTTTTCGTGGCAGGCAGCGTGTGCGCACGACGCCGTCTCCTCTTTCTCTCCCTCGCACACTACACACACCCCGCGCGCGCGCACACACACACAAAGAGATCAGGGGGCAGGCATCCCATAATATCCCCCCTTCAGTCACCCCTCCCCCACTCTGCATAGTTACCTTGCAACGTACAGACCATAATAGTCAACTCACCCCCTCCCTCTCCTACAGTCTCTTCCCCATTCCTCCATGCACACCCCCTCCCTTAGCAACCACGGTTACCATGGAGACGCTCACCCCCTCCCACTCCCGTGGCATCCCATAATACTAATGAGCGCAGTCACTGACATCCCACAATAAGCATAACTCCAAAAAGAGAGAGATAGGAGAAAGGAGGGGAAAGCCGTCACATGGCAACTGTGTGTGCCACATGACTGCTTAACTTGCGTGTGCGTGTTTGCATGTATGCGCAGGCACCGTACTGTATGTATGTGCGCCTCGCTGCCTGGTGAAGACTGCACAGGATGCAAAATGCAGCAGCGAGGCCCCGTACCCGCCTTCAAAAAAAACCCAGGGTCACCAAAAGTGGGGTGACACCGGGTAATCCAGGTGTGTGATTACTACAAACTGTAAGCTTCTCTGTGCGCAGGAGTCACCTTCAGGGATTTGTTTCGGAGGCCGTGAAGGTAGTAAAAACTCCTGTGAGCAAGTGAACACAGGGTTAAAAAGTCAAGTTACATACGAGGCCCGGCAGTGAGGGTAAAACAGGGTCAGGAGCAAAATCAAAACCTTTCATTTGACTGTGATAATGTGCATCTGATATGATACAAGTTCACTCACTTCATCGAGCTACAAGCTCACAATTATGAACCTCATGCCAGTATAAAAGCTTTATGTGCATGTACTTAAGCCACAATCCAGGCCCTGTTCTGGAGGTCTGCTGCTCACCTTGCTGCAAAAAACAGGTGAACACTGAAGTCAGCTCACAGCAGGGCCCAGCGCGTACTTAACAATGAATGATAATGTGTAACATGGTAACAGTTATCATTAACTCGCTTAAAAGCTGCTAAAACACTCCTGCTGCTCATTCCTTGTGTCAAAAGTGCATTTTTTTTTTATAATTTTCAAAATCATACATCACTACCAAAAACATCCAAACTGTGAAAGAACGCATACAATAAAATTACAATGTACTGTCTTATCTCTTTACTTAACTTTTGCCATAGTATGGATTTGTACAGTAGTTGTAGAGGCACTGAAAGGGCTATTGACTCACCCTTCCACTGCACAAGACAACTGATGGTCTAAAGCACATTAAGAGGGCAAGGAATGGCACAAATTCACTCTTGACAAGGCACACCTGTGAAGTTCAAACCATTTCAGGTGACTACTTCATGAATCTGATGAGAATGAGAAAATTCCATGAGCGTGCAAAGTTGTCATCAAAGCTAAATGTGCCTAAAATATAAAACATGTTCTGGGTTGTTTAATGCTTTTTAGTTTACTGCGTAATTCTAGACATGTTCTTTCACACCTTGGATGTCTTCAGTATTAATGTGCAGTGTTGAAAATAATTAAAAATAAAGAAAAAAAAACAATAAAGAAAGTGTGTCCAAACTTTTGGCTGGTCTGTAACTGCTTTCTATGCAATAAGTCACTACCGAGGCTACATTTACAGTAAGAGACCATGCTGCTGTAAAACTCCAAACCTTCCAGTGAGGACAAAGTCCAAACCAGAAATGGGTAGTACTGAAGTACGTTTACTCCTTCACGTGTACTTGAGTAGTTTTTTCAAAAATATGTACTTCTGCAAATAGCAGTTACATTTAGCCACAGCTCAATGAGTAGGAGTAGAAAAAGCTGCAATAGAAAACAACAAAGTGATCAATAAAATTTTAAAAAAGAATAAAATAAAGTAAATTAAGAAAATGAACAAAATGAGCAACAAAATCGGCATAATGAAGAAAATAATCAAGTACATTTAGAATGATGAACAACGCAGTCAAGAAACTGAACCAGCAAATGAACAAAAACAACAAAATGAGCAAAAATGATCAAAATAATCATGTAAGGTAAAAAAATGAAAACATAAGCAATAAAAACTGAACAAATGTCAAAATAAGAAACGAGATGAGTAACATGAAAGAAATTAAGCAACAACAGTGGTAAAGTAAAAATCAAATACGCTTAGAAAATGACAGAAATAAGCAACGAGAGTGAATAAAACCAACAAAAATAACCAAGGAAATAAACAAAAATGACCAAAATCGCTGTTTGAATCCAATGTATGAGGCAGTAATAAATTCCACATTATAAAGTCACTCACCACTCGAGTAGTTTTTTATTATGAGATACACGCTTACTTTTACTCACGTACTTATGTTGACGTGTACTCCTACTTTTACTTGAGTCATTAGAATTCTAAAGTACCAGTACTTTTACTTGAGTACTGTTTGTGTGTAATAAATATATAATATTTATAATGACAACATTATAAATACACCAAATGCTTTACTTATTTTAAGTTCATTTTGTGTGTTATTTTCGTCATCTTTTTTATTTTTTCTGAATGTTTGGTTTATTTTGTTGCATGTTTTTGCTCATTATGTTTATTTTGTTCTTGATCATTTTTGTTTACTTTCTTGATTATTTTTGCCAAATTATTCCTAATTTTTTTGGTTATTTGGACATTTTTCCCCACATTTTCTTGGTTTGTTTTTATTGTTGAGTGTTTTGATTATTTTCTTAAATTTTTGAGTATTCTGTTTATTTCTACTAATACTCTTGATTACTTTGTTCATTTTGTTGCTTATTTTCTTCATTTTTTTTATTTATCTTGATTGTTTGGTATATTTTTCTTTATTTTGTCACTCAACTTTTCTCATTTTCCTGATGTTTTTCTTGTTCATTTTTGTTAATTTTTGTTTACTTTCTTGATTATCTTTGCTTAATTTGACTATTTTCTTGTCTATTTCATTTGTTTTTCCTCATTTTTCTGGCTATCTGGTTTACTATACTAATTAAATGTTTTGTTTATTTTTTTAAAATTTATTTTCTGATAACTTTGTAAATTTTGTTGCTTATTTCCTTCATTTTTGTTCATTTGTCTTGAATGTTTGGTATATTTTTCTTTATTTTATTGCTTATATTTGTTCAATTTTTTGTATTTTTCTTGATAATTTTTGTTCATCTTTGTACACTTTCTTGATTATTTTTGCTTAATTTGACTATTTTCTTGCCTATTTTGTTTGTTTTTCCTAATTTTTCTGGATATTTGGTTTATTATGCTAATTAATGGTTTTGTTCATTTAAAAAAATTAATTTTCTTGATTATGTTGTACATTTTTTTCATTTTATTAATTCTTTTCTATTTTTTTGTTCATTTTTGTACATTTTCTTGATTATTCTTGTTCATTTTGATTATTTTTGGTCATTTTTGTTCATTTACTTGAACATTTACTTGTTCATTTTCTGTCTTTTTGTTCTTTGTGTAGACTATGCCTGTTGATTTTTATATTGTTGTTCATCTTCTCAATTATCTTTGTTCATTTTTATTAATTTTATTGGCTAATTTGCATTATTTTTGTTCATTTTTTATTAATTGTATCAATTTTTTTCTTTTTCTGGTTTATTTGATTCATTTTTGGGATTATTTTGTTAATTTTTGTGATTATTTTGTTCATTTTTATGATTGTTTCTGCATTTTAGTTAATTTTGGAGATTATTTTGTTACTTTTTGTTCATTTCATTGACTGTCAGTTCATTTCTATTATTTTGCTCATTTTTTTGGTAAATTTTCTTCATTATTATGTCAACATTTGTTCATTTTCTTGATTATTTTGTTCATTTTTATTCACTTTATTGACTGCATTTGTTCATGTGTATGTTCATGTTTATTATGGCTCATTTTTTAAAATTATTTTGTGGATTTTGTTATTTTTGTCCATTCTTCTTGTTGCTATTCTTCTTATCATAATAATAATACCTTCTTAGTTTTTTTTAATGTTGTTGATTATTTTATCAATATAGAGTATGTTCATTTTCTTGATTATTCTGTTATTTTCATTCATTTTATTGACTTTTATTGTTTATTTTACTTAATAATTGTATTCATTTTGTTGATTAATTTGTTCATGTGCATTATTTTTTGTCCATTTCTGTCATTATTCTTTTAATTTTCTTGTTTATTTTGCTATTTTTTAATTCTTTTGATTCAATTCAGTGTTCCTGTTCTTGATTTTGTTGGTCTTGTTTGTTCACTTTTTGCTTATTTTGCTTATTTCTTAATACTTTTGCGCATTTCCTTGATTATTTTGTTCATATTTCTGTTTATTTTGCACACTTTGTGATTCATTTTATTTACTTTTTTAAATTGTGCTTATGTGTGGTTAATTTTCTTGATTATGTTGTTAATTCTCTTGATAAATATGTCCATTTTTGTCATTTCCATTCCCAGGTAGATTCCACATTTATCATTTGGGTCTTAAGCCAAAAATATTAGGGAATCACTGCTCTAACTTTTCCATCTGACCCCAAACTGAATGGAGCAGCATCCTGATAGTTCCACACTCTGCAGTGAAGGAACATGGGTTTAATATTTGTTGACTGCTGCAAAACCTCTGGTGAGCAGGCCAACACGGGGTTAAACAGTCGAGTTACATACAATGTGATCACCACAGATGGGGTCCCAGAGGTCAAACAGTAGTCAAAACTTACAAGTCTGCTGCTCAGAACTGAAACCAGGAAGCCCGGGAGCGCAGAGCCAAGCCAACAGCTGAGTTTTAAGCCGTCTGTACACACACTCTGGCTTGCTCCACAGGCTTCTTGGAAACACAGTGTAGTCAGTGGTGGGAAAAACGTCTGGGTCCTAGACAGCTTTTTCCCACCATTGACTGCCTGTAGGACGTTTAGACTGCGAGCGCACAGTGCTGAAGTATTTGTGTTCGCCGTGCAGAGGCTGCAGACTGACGGATCACCACATGGGAAATCAGCAGTCAGCTAAACGGGAGCGGTGCGTTCAAGGCCTGGGAAGCATCACAGGGAGTTTATGTTGTTGCTGTGGGATGAATCTGCTCCACTGATGTCAGTCAAATCACAAGAAAAACTGTTTACATACTTTACAGCAGATGTTTTCAAGCTATTTGGATCTATGGACCACTGTTCTGACTACGAAGCATCCTGGGGGCCACTGCTGTTCAGTATGAGGACAGGTGTTGAGATTAGGTTAGCAGTTTTTTGACAGCATCATGGCTTCGAGTTTTGTTACGTTTCTCTGTTGCCTGTGAAGTTGAAGCTTTGTCCAAATAATATGCAGCAGAATCTTGTTCAACCTCCACCTCTGTCACTTGCTTTTTCCTTACTGCAAACTGATGCATGACGGTACATATTCAAACTACATGGCCAGGGACCACTCGTAATGGCTTTATGGACCACTTCATGGGGCTATGGACCACTGGTTGAAAATCCTTGCTTTGCAGGAAAGTCTATAGGTTATGTTTGAACTGTGGCAATGTTCAGTGAGGCCAATGAGGAAGTATGTTTGTTGTAATACTGCCGCTGGCCACTGGGGTACTGTTCAGAAGCCCTGACTCTCATAGAGTTACACTGGAATTCTCTCCTGGCATGCTACGCTCTGCTAGCTCCACTGCCGCTCACCCAAATATGGGTGCATCCTGTTTTTGGCTCCAAGATGTCGTCTAGGAAGTGACAACCTGATTGGTGTCAAAATGGCCCTTCAGAAACTAATGGGTGACATCACGGTAATTTTGTCCACTAATGTATACAGTGTATGGTTTGAACACTGGGTGGACTTTTTGGTTAAGCATTTTGTGGTTCTCCTGTTAGTTTTGAAGGTCAAACCAAGCAGCAACCTCCATGGCTGAGCTGTGAGTTAAGTGTCATAAACTGCAGTGCCTTCAGGGTCCACTGGGGGCTGGCACCAAAAGTGAGTCAATCCCTATAGAGTTGCATATTAAAATGTCCAACTTTCCCACCTCTGAACACTGTATGGGAGATGAATTTCTATCTAACTCCAAATGCCAATATTTAAGCATAATTTAGGGCATAGACACTTTGATTGACAGGTGTGCCTGAGCCAGATGTCATCACCATTTTATTTAAACCACCTCAGTTCTTCATACTCAGGTCATTTCTGGCTCAGCGTGATAGGCAGAGGAGCCATGGTGTCATGGAGGATTTGTCCATCAGTTATAAACATTCATAGATATAGATTTCAGGGGGGATGGGGGGGTTCATCCCCCTCAGTATTCGTAAAATGTCCATTTGACCCTCCCCCCCATAAAACCCTCTCCTTTTGATGATATGCAACATTTATGTCTCTAAAACTCACTACGTAAGTAATGGCAGTTTTGTTCATTAATTTATGTTCATTTTCAAATTTATTTTGATTTAGAACTTGTTCGTTTTGAATTAATAAGAATTTGTTTATTTTTGATATATTACGTCAAAATGAACAAAATAAGATATTAAGTTAAAACCAACTACTTTACTCATTTTAAGTTCATTTGGTTGGTTGTTTTCTTCATTTTTGTTCAGTTATCTTGATTATTTGGTCTACTTTTCTTCACTTCATTGCTCATTTTGTTAATTTTATTCTTTTCCTGATCGCTTTTGTTCACGTTCTTGATTATTTTCTGCAATTTGACTCATTTTTTGACTATTTTGTTTATTTTTTCTATTTTTTTTTAATTTTCTTGTTTAGTTTAGTCACTGTTGTGCACTGCCTTGATAGTTTTCTTTATTTTTGATGAGTCTGTTTATTTCTGCCAATATTCTTCATTATTTTACTCATTCTTTAATTTTGTTGATTACTTTGGTATTTTTTTTCCATTTTCTTCTTTAGTTTGTTCATTGATGTGCACTGTCTTGACTATTTTAATTTTTGTTAATTTTCTCATGTATTCTTTTTATTTCTACTATTCTTCTTCACGTTGTTCATTTTGTATTAATGTTATTGATTATTTTCTTCATTTGTTGGTATTTTTTTAACTATACCCCCCATGTTCAAACAATAGCTACGCCCTTGTATGCAGCCAGTGGGTCAAATGTATCATTTGTGTGCTCTAGTGAACTGTTAATGTGTCGGTTTGTGCCTTTACTGAATTAGTCTATGGAAGGATCAGGAATATAAACAAAGTAATGAAGACAATGAAACACCTACGGTGCGTAAAAAGATACAGTGATGATGTGATGTAATTTCCAATCCCAGCAGGGTCACCTTCACTGTTGCATTATCTCAGGATGCCTGGAGGATTTCTTTTAATATTTTGCACGAACATTCACCTGGATTCAAGAACGACTGGACTGAATGTGAGCAGCTGAAGGTTAAGGCCACTGTGATGAAATAAACTGAAGTGTTCATACGCTAATTACGAATTCACACCAGTTTGTGAAAGGATAAACTGACGCAATCTTCAATTCACTAAAAATCCACTCAATCCCTTTGATTAAAGCCCTTCAGTTTCAATTACACTTCCAACAAAATGTCTCCTACACTAATTTATTTCTTACCTCTAAATAATTTATTTTCTGCCCCATGTACATTACTTTCAAACAAGACTTCATGACGACGGTCTGAAAATACAATATCAGTAATAAAACTGTAAACATCCAGACCGGGGGCACTGGTTGAGGAGGATGACGTTGGAATGGGAGGTCTTTGTTGCATTTCTCTCTCCATCTACTTGTATCCTATGATTTCTTCACTCTCCTCCTGTGAATCAAAGGGTTAATGAGCAAAGTTTGATGTTTTAATGTCTGATATGCCACAAATATTTAACATCACGAGAACACCACCAAGGAAAATCTGTTTTGCAAGATTTGCTTGTAGCTATTTGAAAAAGAAACCTCACTTCAAGCACTTCATTTTAACTTTCCTATTATGTATTTATATTTTGCGCCTGCGTTATGATTATTTAAGTGTTTTAATTAGCTCTTGGGGGTTAATAAAAAAAAATATAGCAATAAAGATGCTGAATCTTTAAAATACACCTCAGTTTTGCCACTTTGTGTATGTTGCAGAGTAATTTGGAGGCAAACATGCAAGAGAACAAAAGCAGACAGTTGGTGGTGATTTCCCATGTTGAATGTGCATAATGAATGAACCACTGTGGAGAAAAATGTCAGATTCTGGTGCGCTTCAAACATGCCGCAATCATCTTCATTGTGTCATTTTTCCTGTGGATTAGGAAAGTTTGTACAGTGACAAATCAGGGACAGGATCACAGCTTTGATCAGGGAGAAGGCAACTAGCTGAGGTGGAGAACTGTTTCCAAAATGCTCGACCCATCATGATCGCATGTCTCAGAGCTTTTGAACGTTGATGCCCTCAACCTCGTATGTCAATGCTGCAAAATTGCAACGGGCTGTGAGAAAAACATATTGTCTGGAACTCCATTCATTTGATGAAAACAGGTGACAACAGTGCTGGTTGTAAACTCTGATAATTTCACATAAAGCTGGAAATATGATTTTGACGAGTTAATTGCAACAATTAACTTGAAATTTTTGGTTAAATTTCATCAAAACAACAGGTGAATGTTTTGATCCATTAACTGAGGCGTATGCGGAACACTGCCTGTCACGTACATGTGTTTGAATGGAACAAAAGATGTAGTGAAGGCAGAGAGGATGTACAGTACAAGACCATGAATATGCCGGACACCCATGCACATCGAAAACTAATGAAAACATTCAACAACTTGAACAAATTGTTCAAAATGATCGACTCAGTATGAGAATAAAAATGGTTTCATTCTTCATCAAGAGAATGGTCCAGCTCACAGTGTGTTCTCGTAAAGTGGTTTCGGTCCCAAAAACATCACCCTCCATGTGTCAAAGGTACACGTTTAGAGTCTGTGTCAGAAGTTAAGAAGAGAATGACGAGGTTCTAGATAACTGTCTGAAGAAGACCTACTGCACTGCTTTGATCAGTGGAGGACCTGAATGCAGTGATGTGTTGATGCAGAAGGGGAGGACACAGAAGCAGACAGATACTGAAAAATGTTTATGTTCAATAAAATTGCATTACTGCATTCGTCTTGTTTTTTTAGTAGTCATACACAGAGTAACCGTGACATCACATGTAGCAGAATTTCTTCAACTCAGACTCAGATAATGAAATACTGACACTGGAGTAGGAAACCTTCACGGGCCTCCTTTTTTCCACATAGACAAATGATCAGGAATGAGCAAGGAAACCAATAATGGTGGTGGAATCAATTAAACCTTATCAATTCACCCCGAGTTGTGATCAGCCTTAATGAGCTTGTTTTAATCTCTGAAAGGTTTAAGGATCTCCTTCGGTCTCCTGCTCTTCACTTCTGTCTGACTCAGCACACCTTCGTTTGTCCCCTTGACTGTGACTTAAAAAATAACTTCTTTGTCTCCCCTTTTCCTCCTCTTTTCTCCTCAGTTTGCAGTTCCCCCCTCCCCCACACTCCTTCCCCTGACTGTGGACACAGTGTTCATGTGTGCATTTGGGGAGGTGGGGGGGGCAGTGT
>JAQQAE010006239.1:0-16859 GCA_029823295.1 Pseudamia nigra
GAGCTCTGCTTCTCAATCACTCACTCGCCATCAAGAAGGGGCAGGACATAAGTAAAGTAAAAGTAACAAGTACATGTTAACAGTGTACGTACAGTACATGTCTCTGGACTGTGATGCAGGGGAAACTGATCTGATCTATGATCAAACTCCAACTGACAACTTGATCTATGATCAAACTCCATGATCTGATGAATGAACTCCATGATCTGATGAATGAACTGATCGTCCACAACATCCGTTACACTCTGGGGATGTTAATGTGTGAAAAGGGCATTTTTACATGTTGCTGTGATGCAGCCAGGGACGCACCTTTGATTCTATCATGAGGTTACTCCATGTTAACTATGTGAGGAGCCCTGTACACAGTGAACTTAAAAGTGCTTTAAGTGTAAGGATGTCATTAAATTCAAAAAGTCCTTTCTCATGCTGTGATCTATGCTGAACCACCCTCTGCACCCTGTGTGTTCGCTTCACAGAAGTAGTTACAGTCTGCGCACATGTCCAAAATCATCAGATCAAATCTCTAATGAGGCTTCACCTTGATAAATCAACCACATATTTTAATTTCAATCAACTGCATTTTTGCCTGAAAGCATCTTAAATCACCATGTTGTGAGCTAAAAATAGCAATAATGTGTACCTTACAGGAGTCACTGTAAGTAGATATGTTTTTTGGCTACATTTTCTGGACAAATGTTGAATTTGGCCCCATTTCGCAAGGGTGAAAAATCTTTTCAAAATCTTCTGGATCCAGACAATGCTCCAGATCACTCCCAGAATCTGATGGATTGGTCCTTGTGCTATTTCTGACCCATCCTGAAAATCCTTATCCAAATCTGTTGATAACTTTTGGATTTATGTTGTGAACAAACAAAACGAAGAGATAAAGAAGTAAACACATAACCTCCTTGGTGGAGGTAATCATACATCATGCAAAACTGACCATATCAACAACACTGAGACACGAGAAAGTCAGAACAAGAGCAAAAACATGACTCATCGGGAAAATAACATTCAGCTTAAGTGCAGTTCAAAAGGTATAGAGTACCACATTTTGGGCCATTACAGTGGAAACATCCTAAAATTATGAAATTACAAAGGCTGTTTCCTCTTGTTTTTCTCCACAAAGAGGTTAAGCAGCATTCTTGCGTGTTGCATCTAAATGACAGGACTCAGCGTTTTCTGTGGCGGTGACTATTTGTGGCCTCTTCCTCTCCCCGTGAAACCTGGCCGCCTTACAGAATTTATTTCAAACATTGTCAAGATGCCTTTGACACAATGTCATTTCTCACAGTGGCACACAGTGTTTGCTCTGTTCTTCAGTCGACTGCCTCATTATTCCTGCTCCTTCCGCCATGTGATCATTTCAATGAGACAACTTTCCCTCAGCTGAACTTCTGACCCGGGGTTACATAAGACCACTGGGTTTCTTAAGTGTGAGAAAGGGCTTCGTCAAACTTAATTTCCTCAAACTTAAGGGAGCACAAAGCGAGGCAGAACAAACAGGACCGGGGATCAGACGGGTGCACAAGCTTCTGGTTTCAGCACCAACTTCGGTGAGACGCTCTGGGGTACACAACAGTGCCGTGTATCCTCGTGGTAATGAGATGAAGTAAATGAGAGGCACAGAGAGGGACGGAAAGGAAGAGAGACAAAGAGAAAGTGAGGAAATAAAAGAGGGAGAGAGATGTTAAAGAATTTCGGACGGGCGAAGATTAAAAGCAGCTTTGCAGTTCACTTGTGATGGTGGTTCGGGGTTATTTCCACTCGGCTGAGTTTATGTAAACATGTATGGCTGCATGTTAAATTCTTTGCCTGTATAAGACCGGCTGCCTTTTAATCTGTGTCTGATGTTCTGATGTGGTTTTGTGGATTTTGTTTGAACCATATTAAACTCAGAGCTCAGATACAGTACCGGCCTTTACTAGCATCCCAACTACATACATGTAAAATGATGAGGGTCAGGTACTGAACAGCCTCCTTGTTACATAAGGAACAATTATTTATGACCTCTTATTTCTTATGTGTGATATGGTTGGACTGCTGGTCAGTTCACTCTTACTGTAAACCCAGGTTCATTTTCTATTTCCATCTATAATTCAGGCTGCTCCGAGAGGACTGGGATATATCTGGTATTTAACAGAAACAGGGTCTATTTGGTGTGTCATCTTGGAAATCCAAAAGACAATGTGCACCAATATGCACAGTACGCGCTTTTCAGATCCTGTTCAACTTACACTGTTCAAGACGGATACTGATAAACAGTTCCCTGACATAGTGTCATTTCTTCCAGTCCCTCCTACGGACTCAACTCTGCATGATGACTCACGGCAACAAAAAGAGGAACAAGTCCTGATTGTAGAGATAAATATCACACTGACCACAACGATGAGCCAAATGAACAGGCTCGGTGTGGAGGAGACGCTTCAAACAGGGATTCACAATGGCACTGTTAACCTCTGATACACAGGTGTCCAACCATCCAAACTACAAATGTGTATGATTCTGTTCTTCTTGAACTTCTAATGTCTCACTGTCAAAGTGTTTGCGATGTGTTGCAAACATAGACTACAGTATTTTCTGTCATTTTAAAGGCATTGTGCATTCTTTCACACAGCACATGCAGGTGTTATGTAATCATTTCCTTGCATGGGGGTATTGTCTAGGAACTCGTTTTTTTTTCCAATTCACACAAAAGGCGCTGTGTTTTATATGCGATATCATCATATCACCACGTCATCAGGCCATATCCGTGCAGATTGATGATATGAGATCATTCACATGGATATGACTTTCTGCCTATGGTGCACAGTGCTACTGTACACCCTAATGCTATTAGAATATCATACATTTTAAGTCCTGGTTCTTCCATAAGTTGATGAAGTGGTGAAGAGATGTGATCCTGTAAAAATTGCCTGCTTTACTCATTTTAAGCTCATTTTGTTGCTTGTTTTGTTTCATTACCTTGTTTGTTTTCAGTTTACTGATTATTTTTGTTCATTTTTGAGTGTTGTCTTGATTATTAATTTCTCAATTTTTGTTCACTTTCTTCTGTATTCTGTTTATTTGAGCCATTTTCTTACTCGTATTTATTTTTATTCATTTTCTTGATTATTTTGTTCATTATGTTGCTTATTTCTTCAGTTTGTTAATTTTTCTTGATTATTTAGTATATTTTTTACTCCCATTGTTGCGTATTTATTCTCATTTTTTCACTTTCTTTGTTATTTCAATTTTGTTTATTTCATTGGATACTTTGATTTGTTTTTCATTACTTTTCTGGTTACTTGGTTCACTTTTGTGCATTTTGTTGGTTAGTTTGTTTATTTTCTGCAATTTCTTGATTATTATATTCATTTTTGATCATTGCCTTGATTATTTTCATGATTTTTGTTCGTTTTCTTAAGTGTTATGTTCATTTTTTACCAACTTTCTTTATTACTTTATTAATTTTCTTAATAATTTTGTACATTTTGTTTCTTATTTTCTTAATTTTTGTTGTTTTTTTTATGAATTCGTATATATTTATTTCTTTCATTGCTTATTTTTGCTCATTTTGTTTAGTTTATCTTACCAATTTGCTTACTTTCTTCATTATTTTGTTCACTGTTGCTCATCATATTCCTGATTATTTGGTTCATACGTATGAATTTGTATGCATTTTTACTCAACTTCTTAAGTATTTTGTTCATTTTTACTCATTTTTTGGATTATGCTGCTCATTTTTTCCCCCCATCTCCCCATGCATATTTTCAGGAAGCATCACACTCTATTTAGGGTTTGTGTTTGTTTAGAGCTGTTCTGTTTCTCCAGCGTAGGTGCTGCATTTTAAGTCTTATAATGGCAGAGGAAACCCTGTGTGTTGCTGCCGCTGTAACCTAATGTGAATCTGACCGAATTTGCAGGATTAATCTATCGACAACGACCTGGAAAGGTGGAACACATGAGCTGTTTCTGTTCAACCCTGCACACACAGGGTCCTGCCCTGCGCTTTAATCAGATGAGCAGGAAAGTGCAGAAAATCTGATGCTGGATTATTTTTCAATCTTCATATACATGGGGACGTGGGCATAACAGTTGTGAAATGGGACACTATACCCTACGCAGAGAACAGAAAAAGGAGGGGTGGGGTGAGGAGAGGGATTTGGGATTGGACCAATATGAAAAATACTCAATCACATCACTCAGTTGAACATAAAACCAACACAAATGATAACACTCACAACCCAGGCTAAAAATAAGAATATTAGGACATTTTTCTGAACAATATGTCCAGTATTTATCATCTCTCTCTTTGTCTTTGTAGGACAGAGCTGCAAAGTCCACATTTGGTCAAAGTTGAAATAAAAGGGGAATTGGACCTTGTAACATTTGATTCATTTCGTGCCTTGACTCAATCGTGTTTCACTTCAGAGAAAATCAGGCGGCAAATCTGCAGCAGCGGCAAAATTAAGGCAAAAATCTTGCAAAAATCAGCTCTTAAGGCTTAAATTGATTACATGATCAACAAGATTAATAATATTGTTGCGAACTGTACAAGACGAGCAAAATAGCAGGAAATTTACAAAAAAGTGAACAAAAATGGTATATAAAATGAACACTATTAAAGGAAATTGTACCAAAAAAAGAGCAAAACAAGAAAAAAACAAAAAAATGAACGAAATGAACAACATGATCGATTCTGAAGCAAATTGCACGAAAAAAAGAGGAAAATTATTTTAAAATAAACAAAATAATTGACAACATAAACAACACAAAAGTAAATTGTACAAAAAAGAGCAAAATAAGAGAATAATGAAGACTAATGAACATCAACAACACAAAAACAATAGTAAAGCAAATTGTACAAAAATGTAAATGAAGAAAATGAAGAACATATAGAAGAAATGAGAGGAATAACTGACACATTTAACATATTAAAAACAGAATGAAGAAACATCAAAATAATCTAGGAGGAAAAACAAAAAATAAAACCAGGAATACACTAAAATGAGCATATCAGATTTAATTGACTACAAATGCAAAAATGAGTTATTTATAATCCTGAAAAATGCATTATTTTTTCCATTTTCCCACATTTGTCTGAATTTTTCTATTTTTTTCATCTTCGTTCTTGTTTTTTTCTTCATTTTGCTTGTTATTCTGATCCTATTCTTTATCATTTAGTTCATGACTTAGTTCACGCTATCAATTTACATACGCTTTATTTTATATATTTATTAAAACACTTCAAGTGTTGTCGTTGACCTTGTTCTTCGCCTGGATTGTAGAGTTGCTGCGGATTAGACACCTGACCACATCTGAAATGAAACATGACTGACTTGAGAAATGTTTTCATTAAGTAACACAAGACAGACATCACAAAGTCCCACTACAGTCTTAACTTCTGTCTCCCATTGAAAATGTGTGGGGCCGCACAAAAGCACAAAATATGACAACAGAGACCCAGGATTGTTGAACAAGTATAAAGTCACACATCAAGCAAGAATGGGATAGAATCCCACCTGCAAAGCTTCAATCATGAGTGTCCCCAGCTCCTAAACACTTATCGAGTGTTGTTAAAAGGAAAGGTGATGTAACACAGTGGTAAACATGGCCCTGTCTCAGCTTTTCTGGAACATGTTGCACACATCATATTGAAAATGAGTGAATATTTGCAAAAAAAGCTATAAAGTTTAGCAATTATTAGTCTGGAAGGCAGGGGAGTTGAACCTCTTTGTGTTTGTGACCGACGAGGCCAGCGACACCCGTATTGATCCACACACTTCATGCAAACCAGCAGCTGAGCAGCGTGACGCGCAGCCTGAGCCCACAGTCTGAATCGGTGCCAGCACAATGCAGCACAACAGCCATGGGTGTGTCCTCAGAGACGCTTTGGCCACTATGTCCCCGATTACACCGACACGACCACACGAGGACACAAAGGAGAAGTGTCCTGTCCAGCAGTACGAGCTGCTTCACAAACGATCGTTCTACACCGGGGGTCGGCAACATTTACCAGCAAGTCATTTTTACACCGAAACTAAAAATACGTATATGTGGAGAGACACAAAAATATGTGAAAGCTTTATTTACCATATGATGCACATTTTAGCTTTAATGTGTTCAAAGAAAGTATCTTCATGTATTCATTTTTTAATATTTTGTCCATAATTCTAGTAATTTGTATTGATTTTGTACATTAACTTGTTCATATTTATTCATTTTGATGATTATTAAAATTTTTGTTCCTTTGACATGATAACTTTGGACATTTTTAAAATGATTTCTGTTCATTTTATTTATTTTTAGTTAATGTAAATTTTGTGAAATACTTTGTCATTTTGCTTAATTTTTTTCATTTCTTGTTTCTGTTTAAGTTTTAAAAAAGTGATACATTTTGATTATTTTGTTATTAATTTTCTCCAAGTTGATTTATTATTTTAGTCAATTTGTTCACTTTCTTTATTATTTTCTTTATTTTGTGGATTATCTTGTTCAATTATGTCTTAATCTTATTATGTATTTCTGCTTAATTTTATTAATTTCCCTGATTTTAGTCATTTCCTTTACTAGGTTTTTAATTTTGTCAAATTTATGTTAAAAAAATCTTTCATTTTCGGGTTCATTTTTTAAATATTCTTGTTGATTTAGCGCTCATTTTGTTCATTTTGATTTATTATAGTAGGTTACTTCATCATTGGACAAAGCCACAGGAGCCACTGGGGAGGAGCTAAAGAGCTGCAGGTTGAGGACCGCTGTTCGACACGCTCATAAAACAAGTGTGAAGGCAACATTACAAACATTTATCTTCAATCATAACCTCATATATCTGTTGTTTATCAGTGTACTGACCTGTTAAAGGTGGACACGTCAGAACATTGATTTTAGTTGATGATTAATCATCATGTACGTACATAATTCAGGTTCTTGCATTCATTTTATACCACTCCCAAGCATATAAACTGTATAACAGAAGAACAATCATGTACGGACAGACACATTTCTAAAGACGACGTAAAAAAAAGAAAGATTGTTTTCGTCTCCATGCGGGCAAGGCCTTAGTTTTAGACTTGTTGGGAAGGTCAGGGCCACTTCGGCTCAAGCAAAACACCGTCTGCAGTGTGGTAGCTCACTTGGTAGATTGCCTGGTAGTGTGCATCCACATGGTTCCGGCCTAATCGTAGCGGTCCAGGTTTGAATCTGGCCTGTGGCTGCAAGTCAATCTTCACACTCCTGTCCCACCTTTCCTGTCTATCTTTACTACATTTATTAAATAAAAGACAACCCCCCCCCCCCAAAAAAAACCAAAAACTGTCTTCTGGAACCACTGAAACTGCTCTAAAATCTCATCCCGCACACACTGACGCTTACACCAACTCTTAAAACACAAAGAGCTAGATTAAGGTGTCCCTTCTAGTCTCCAATCTGTCATCACTCCATAAAGTCAATCTCATGACACACCTTCACATATACCAGCAGACAAAGAAGCACAGAACACACAGCTGCACGGCAAAGCGCAGGAGTTTGAATGTTGACATGATGCCTCTGCTTTGGAACCTGCAATTGTCCTCAGTCATCTGCAATCCTTCCTTTTGTGCACTGGAATTGTATGCATGTCCAACCATGCCTTTAACTTTACTACTCTGAAAACAGGCATCATTATGTTTATTTATATACGGCCACACTTTGTTGACACATGCAGCATGAAGTATCCAGACGTACCTTAAATAACAGGTTTTTCTATTACAGAATTGACTTATTTAATTTATAAAGACATGATACTGTTGATGCTGATTAGTGAGGGACTGAACATCTTAGGATTTATCCTTTGTAAATACATCTGTGGTTCAAAATTGGGTCCAGATACTTGTCTGGAGAGGATTATGTGGATGAACCTAAACTGAACCATGAATTCCAGTGAAGTTGGACATTGTGTAAAACATAAATAAAAGCAGAATACATTGATTTGTAAATCCCTTTCAACCTATATTCAACTGAATATGCTAGAACACAGGTGTCAGAGGGCCGAGACCCTGCAGTGAAATCACCTGCTTTAGTGGCTGGTTGGAAGGAAAACCTGCAGGGTCTCAGCCCTCCATGGCACAAGTGTGACACCCCTGCACTACAAAGACAAAATATTTAAGGTTCAAACTGATGAACTTTATGGTTGTGCATCATGAAGCGCAAAATACGACAATAAAGACCCCGGACTGTTGAGCAACTGAAATCGTACATCAAGCAAGAATGGGATAGACTTCTACCTACAAAGCTTTGACAATTAGTGTCCTCAGTTCCTAAACACTTACTGAGTGTTGTTAAATGGAAAGGTGATGTAACACAGTGGTAAACATGACCCCGTCCCAGTTCTTCAGGAATCTGTTGCAGGCATCAAATTCAAAACAGGTGAATATTTGCAAAGATACAATAAAGTTTATCAGTTTGAACATGAAATATCTCGTCTTTGTAGTGCCTTCAATTGAATATAGGTTGAGAAGGATTTGCAAATCACTGTATTCTGTTTTTAATTTACATTTTACATGATGTCATAACTTCACTAGAGTTGGGGTTTGTGTAAAATATTTCCCTGCTCTCTGAAAAGCTGAGGAGTCGTTCCATGTGAATATGCAGCAGGTTATCAAAGCAAGGCGCTGGCACAGAGAACCTGCATATTGACACAAGCTTCTGGAGTGAGTGGGATTAGTGTTTGCGCTAAAAGATATGCCTGTTTTCCTAATGGTAGAGCACATTTACTCAGCGCTTGTCAAACACATCCTATACAGAGAGGCAAATTGACTCAGGTCACTCAACCCCTGTGTCATCATCAAAGCATGGCGGGTGGAGGAACACCACCACATCTGCCCCTACACTCATGATCCTATTACCCTTCTGGGACAAATTACAAGGTGTCTACAAGTCCTTAAAAAGACAGAATGACTTGAATTCAGGTCAGTGGATGTGTTCATTGATTATTACCTCCACCAAACAAAGCGGTGGAGGTTGTTTTCGCTGGCGTTGGTTTGTCTCTCGGACTGTTGGCAGCATAACTCAAAAAGTTCTGGATGTATTTTGATGAAATTTTCAGGAAATGTCTGCAATGGGATCAGGAACAGGTGATTCGATTTTGGAAGTGACCAATTTAATGCTCAGTTGACACTGCTCACTTGCCAATAGTAGAAAAAAAATGTGGAGATGATAGGTTAACTGTCCCAAACTCAGTCTTAAATTTGGTTCAAATAATCTCAAAGGTCTTGAGAAGCATTTCAGCATCTGTAATTATTAACTTTAGTTTTGAAGATTTATGAGATTTTATGTTATACAGTATTTATTTCTGTTCATTTCACAGGGAAACACTCCTTCCATCCTATTTCCAAGGTTTGTGTTTCATCAACGTGGTGAGGAGTAAAAGCACTCCAAGTCTGACGTAATCTCTCCCCTCTCTCAAGGTTTGGTGTTCTCCCCGCCCTGCATTTCAAATAAACCTTGTAAATGGAGTGGGCCCTGGCTGAGGAGAGCTTTGGAGGCTCTTACATCATCAGAGTGAAGAGGCTGTAAAACAAAATCCACTTGAACACCAAGCATCTGAGGTGTTTTTCCAAAATATAACACCACCGTGTTGGTCTGAATCACGGCTCTGCAAAATCAGCATCATTATTATCAGTATACTGACTGATAAACCAGACAAACAGCTGCACAGACAGACGTCACCGTTTCCTCTGCAGGGTTGCCACTTTTGCACCAACTCCATACAAGCAAAATAAACCAGAGGTGTAAAAGTGAGGGAGTCAGAAACAGACCAGACATCAGCAGAGCGAGGGCAAATGCAGAAACAACTGAAAGACGCTTCGCAAATCTGGCTGCCATACACTGAAAAGGAATGTAATGATGAGTGGGAGTGACGGGCGGAGGCTCAGTGTCCTGGAAAACATGGAGTCACGTCCCAAATCATTGCATTCAAACACAAAGGAGGCAAGGAAAGAACAGGACGTCAATGACTACCTTAACTCCAAAAAAGTTCAACCAAGCAATTAAATGCGAAATCAAAAATAGTGCAGCGCGACTGAAATTGACTTTGATAAGTAATTCATCGAAGGCAATATTAATATAACACATTTCAGGCTTTGTCTGGTCAACTTGTTTTTTATTTGATAATATATAGCCACACTCATCCCTTTAGGGTCTGCAACACGGTCCAAAAAAGATCAGCCAGGGATGGTTTTAGGGCAAAATTATCAAGACACGTGACTGTTACCCCTATTGTACTGGTTAATTTGTAGATTATTTTGATCATTTGTTTGTTTTATTGACTGATGTATTTGTATTTGTTAATTTTGTTGATTATTTTGTTCAGTTTGGTTAATTTTGTTTAATATTTAATATATTTGTTAGTCAGCTTGTGTCATTTTTGGTCATTTTTGTTCCTTTTCTTCAGTTTCTCTAAATTTTGTAGCATATTGTGTCTGTTTTTTCATCAACTGTTGGATTACGTCATTCATTTGTTGACTATTTTCCTCATTTTTGTTCAGTTTGTTGATCATTTTGTGAACATTGCGTCTATTTTTAGTCACCTGTGCATTACCTGGGTTATTCTTGTTGACTATTTCATACAGTTTTGATCATTTTGATTAGTTTTTTACTTTTCTGTGCACAACAAAGGGCGTTCTTTTCTAAATCCACAGAACCTTTGTTATATCTTAGCTGTATCACATTTTAAGTCATAAACACTAAACCAACAATCAAAAACAAATGAATAACATGCAAAAAAATGAAAAAAACAACTAAGAAAATGAACAAATATGACCACAGAAGCTGCTGTAGGTGTAACAGTCAAGTATCTCAATAAAGTGCCTGCAAGAGTGGGTAAAATAGTCATTATGATTATCGTATGCAATATGGCCATTGCACTTTTTTTTTGATTCGGCCTGCTTGGCTGTCAAGTGAACTATACTCATTTAGAAATGCCAGGACAAACATGCAAAGTAGCATAAAAATGCAAAACATTTCACAATATTAGCTGCGCATTAGAAGAGAGCCCTATCCCCTAACCCGGGGGTCTGCGGCCTTTACAAAGAGCCATTTTTAATTGGAAAGAAAATGAAAATGTGTGTCTAGAGCTGCAAAAAAAAAACATCTGGACCCTTTGTGCAACACATGAGATATGACACACATTTTATCTGGAATAGCCTAAAAAGAACTAGTTTAATATTTAATTCATTGTTCCGTTTATTTATTTGTCCAGTTTTTTTCTATTTTTCTGATTATTTAGTTTAGTAACAATTTGATTCATTTGTTCATTTTTGTTAGTTTAGCATATCGTTTTTGCAATTTCTTTGTCCATTTTTCCTAATTATTTTTGTTCATTTTTGTAGATTATTTTGTTCATTTTGTAGTTTTTTTATTTTTCAGTTTTTTATGTTTTTATTTAATTATTTGATTATAATATTAATTTTTGTCAATTATTTTATGCCTTTTTCCTCACTGTTGATTATTTTGCTTGTTTGTATTTACTGTCAGCTTTAGCCATGTATGTACATTGATATTATTTACTTTCTTTATTATTTTGTTTAATTTCATTTATTTATTGTATTTTGTTCATTTTAATGGACCATATTCTTTGGTGTTGTCTCTACGTTGTTTACACTGTTTGGAGCGGCTGTGGCTCGGTAGGTAGAGCGGGTTGTACAGGAACCAAAGGGTTAGCGGTTCAATCCCCGGCTTCTCATGTCCACAGGCCGAAGTGTCCTGGTGCAAGACACTTTGCTCCCAGTGAGTGTCACAGGTGTGTGGATGGGTGGGTGTAAAGCGGTGTAAAGCGCTTTGAGTGCCATAGGGTAGAAAGGAGCTATAAGTGCAAGACCATTTACCATTTCAATATTTTGTGCCTTTTATTCTTCTGTGTTGATTTACTGCTTATTTTGATGCATTGCAATGTCACTGCATGAAGCTATAAAAGCCATTGGAGTGGGGGGGCAAAAGAGACATATGTGGCCCTGGAGCCACAGGTTGCAGACCCCTGCCCTAGCCCTAACCCCTGACTCTGACACAGGACAACAGAGTACAGGTACCAGGGAACACAGGGCTGACCTAAGCAATCAATTGCAAATAACACGCAGTACTGTGCCTCATATCATTCCTGGGTGTAAATAGAACAGTTGACTATTGACACCTGGGTGTAAATAGCACGGGCCTAAAAATAATCATTTGTTAAAGCCTATACAGCTTCTGAAGCAGCATTTTTTGCCATCTGCACAATAATAACCTTTCAGCACATTGTAATTTAAGAGGCCTGACGGGAAACTAAACTGTTGCATTTCTATCTTGGCTCTGCTTCAGCAGGCACTCAATCAAATCCCTGATAAAATGAGGTAAAACATGTTGAAGGTATCATTTTGAAGACAAACACATTCTGCACAGCTCTTCACATGGGTCTGTCAGAGAAATGGCTGCAGACATTACGGCCCAGCACCCAGAGGATTTCCCAGCCGCAGAAATATAAACCTCGCTCTGTTCAATTATTTATAAGCTCTACAGTCCTCTTACACTAACAGGGCAAAGTTTTCACTAATTGTTATTACAGATCAGTCACTGCAGGGCTCGTCTTCAGCGTTCCCACTTTCTCACATTAACAGAGTGAGTTGACTGCACACGGGATGAAAGTGAATCACTACGGTGCAGATGAAAACTGAGCGGGATCAGTTACATGTTGGGATTGCAGAACAGGTTCTTTGGCGAATCAGAAACAAAAGTGATACTTAAATATGTTTGTGATATTTTGGCTGCATATAAATCATCATTGTGTTGGTGTACAAGGTGTTTGAGGTTGAGATGGAGGCCAAAAAAAAGCGAGTTATCGAGTTAACCGCAAGAGCAGGCATGAAAGAAACAATCAGGTCCTGTGGCATTCCTGTCTTATTCCATTATACGGATCTGTTATCAAGCATATGATCTTACTGTGTAAGATCAAAAGAGACTTACGCAAGCTTCAAAATTAATTTCCTTGAGGTTGACACTGACCATTTATTTGTAAATATGTGCCTTCAATTTGAGCACTTGGCTTCAATTTGAACTTCTGCTCAGGCCTGGACTGATGTCAAGTTTGTCTGCAACTAGAAATGTTCTATGGATAGATCAGAGCTGTGTACGTGACACTGTCAGCACTGTTTAAGTTCATGCACTTGGTCACAGAGATCATTTATCTGCTCATCTAGAATTCCACAAAAAGAACAACTAAAGCACCTGCAAGAATAAAAAAGACAAATCCTGGAAGAAATTATTAGAAGGTAATCTATGGGGCATGGAAATGTTTAACCCAAATAAGGAAAAATGTGATAACTGTGTCAAATACACACATAAATGCTAAAGAGGTTAAAGACAAAAAAAAAAAATGCTACACAGCTAAAAAACAAACAGACCTGCAGATTTAGGATGGCTTTTAATACCCAGTAGTGTGGTGACACCTTTTATTCATTTGTATTCTTCTTTTCTTTTTACTCTCCATGCTTTCATTTTAATTTCTTGCTCATTTGTGATATGTCCTTGTTAATGTGATTGTTTTTATGCTGTGTCCTTTTATTGTTGTTTGATATTTTGTACAGCACTTTGGTCACCTGTGGGCTGTTGGAAAGAGCTATATAAAAAAGTACATTACATTAATAATGTTTTATCGACCAGCGCTAGCACTCAACACATAATCTGGGCTGCAATCCACATTTAATCCAGCCTCATTTCATCAAAAAGTCAATTGACAGCCCGGTTCGTAACAGCCAGTATTTACAACAGTGCAGAAAGCGGTTATGACAATTGCAGCACATGTGCTCACTGCGGCGTATAAGCTCCAGTTAACCTCTAACTTCAGCTGACAGATGAATCTCTGAGGGCGTGTGTGTATGTGCACTGTACGCTCCAGCATGTGCACCATGAGCTCCCTGTCACTAGTCAACACGCAGGTCACATTAGCAAAGCTCTGTCCATGCAGCCGGCAGGTGGTCTCATCAGCAACACACCCATATGTAGGCCACATGTTAAGCATTAGCTGCCCAGTTCTTGGCCAACGCTGAGAGCAGATACTTGTTGAGGGAAGACAATGAATCCAGGTGAGGGAGGGGGGGTGACTTAGCACAATCACTACACTAAAGCTAAGCCATGTGGTCAAAGCAGAAAGGAGGTCAATCCTATTAGTTTGATCGGACAGACACAAACATTAAGATTCGGTCCAATCCCGTGCCAATCCCCAGAATCTCCTGTCCCCTTCAGGTCCTCCTCCAGACATTACACACAGATGTTTTCAAATGGCCACATCAGTAACTCGAGGGTTTAAGCCTGAGGTCACCGTTTACTGAATAGAAGCACTATGTCAGGGAGAATGGGGGCTGATAAAGGGTTTAAAGTGGGCAGGAAGTTTAAAAACAACTCCGCAACAGCTCTTTAGTCATTTTTCTGGACCTTCATAGAGTCCAAGGTGTGTGGTTTTCCTTCTGTCGACTGGACTGGAAATTTGATTTGAAGACGTTTCGCTACCTATCCAGGACTTCCTGAACTGTACGAATCGGTGTGGTTCTTTATTCCGAACCAAAACAAACTGGTCCGTTTTCACACTAGCCCAAACGAACTGAACTTGCAGGTGTTCCGGATTCCGGTCCACTTTAAACGGACTAAATGCTGTAGGTGTGAAAGCACCCTGAGACTTTGTCGGGCAGTGCCATTATTTACACAAATCAAAGCCGCAATGTTGGCAACAACAACCACTATTTGACCTTGTATACATCATTATAATACAAAAATACAATAGAAACTATGTGGTTTATTCATAATTTGATTTTTCTTTATTATCAAATAGTAACCCAAGTATAATTATTACTGTATTTCACTATTTTAGTTCATTGTGATTAATGTTGCAGAATAATTCATTTCTTATTTTGCTTATTTGTCAATTTTGTCATTTACTTTTTTGATTTTGTTAATATTTTATTCATTATCATCAAGTCGATTTACCATTTTAGTCATTTTTGTGAATTTTTTCAGTTTCCTTTATATTTTGTTTATGTTGTGGATTATTTTGTTCTGTTTTGTCCTAATCATGTTCACTATTTTGCTCATTTTGGTTAATTTTGCAAATTATTTGGTTAAGTTTTTGCTGATTTTGTTCATTTCTTATTTTTTGTGAATTTTGGCTTATTTCCCAAATTGCTTTTGTGAATTTTTGTTTTCTGGGTTATAGTGCTCAATATTTTTTTATTAATTTATGCTCATTTTCTTGTTTACATGTATTTACTTGACTGTTTTGCTCATTTTGTTGATTTTTATTAATAGACTCTTAAGTTTTTACACATTTTTTCTTATTTTTGTTGATTTAGTGCTTATTTTGTTCATTTTCATTTATTAGAATATGTTAAGTCAATCAGTGGTCAAAGCTAAAACTACCAAAAGAGCCATGGGTTGCAGAACCCTGGTGTCTTTTAGTGAAATAATCAGCCTAAAATGAATAAAATAGAAACAGTAGAACCTTTTATCTGCCAGCAAAACTGAAAACAGTTACTACAGTTGGTTGGCTCTGAAAGCCTGTATTCACAGCTGAACCATAAAAGATGACACCTTGCAATTCAGAGAAAAGCATAAATCTAACTTCCACAATTTGGCACAAACGAATCTAGGACAAAATACCAGTAAAAGAAAAGCACAGCATGTGTCGTGGTGGGATGATTTTTCCGTGAGCGCTTTGCTCCAGGGTGACATCCCTCATGTATCCTGCTCCCTTCCAGATGTGTTCGCTTTTCACACTGTTTTATTACACCACATCTGGACATACAGTATGGGGAGCGCTGGATGACCACAAACCACACACCACATGAGAACCTTGCAGGAGAAAAGGTCACCTACAAGGATTTATGGAACTCAAGTGAGAAGTGGAGGGTGTGCTTTCAGCGTTTATGTAACAGACTTTATTGATACTCAAACTCATGAGCATAGAAAATCTGGAGAAACAGACTGTGTGTTCAGAAGGGGGAAATGGAAGAGGGTGGGGGCACAATTTAACTCCGGTCTCAAAGTCGACTTCTGAAATGCATTTTAGATGATCAATTTGAGACCCATGTTGATCAAATTTAATCCATAAGCCAATAAACATACACTGAACAAAAATATAAACACTTTTGTTTTCGCTCCTATTTTTCATGAGCCGAACTCAAAGATTGAAGACTTTTTTTATGTACACAAAAGGTCAATTTCTCTCAAATATTGTTCACAAATTTGTCTAAATCTGTGTTAGTGAATACTTCTTTGCCAAAATAATCCATTCACAGTACACGTGTGGCATATCAAGATGCTGACTGAACAGCATGATTACCAGACCATTACCATTTGAACCTATGCTGATAATGTTAGTGCACCAAAAGTAATATTCTTACATTTACTGGATTCTTTGACCACGAAAACCTACCATTAGCATTTGGAATCACATACATATTATTATTAGTTCAATAGTTACTCATGAAAACTAATATTTCCATAATAGTGGTTTTCTTCTGGATCTAGCTTTGTAAATGTGGAAGATATGCCAAACTTTCCACTACAGTTTAGTGTCAGCAATATATTTATAGCTTTACTTACCATCTTACAGTAACTATGTTTCCTCAACCCCTGTAAGTATGAACATTCTGGATCACTATATCCGGAATACTGTCCATATCTAGATAAAACTTTGTGGTTTGATAGAATCTTTTATGGTGTTATGTTTTTTGGCTACATTTTATGGGTGTTTGTATTTTGCACTTGTGGTGTTAAAAGGACAAATGTTGAATTTGGCTCTATCTCACAATGGTGAAGAATCTTTTGAAAAAATCTTCTGGATCCAGACGATGATCCAGATCATTCCCAGCATCTAA
>JAQQAE010006241.1:0-16858 GCA_029823295.1 Pseudamia nigra
GCGGCCGTTAGAAAAATCTATAAATAGGCCGCATCATTGTATAAGCCGCAGGGTCGGCAATGTGTGAAAAAAGCCGCAGCTTGTAGTGTGAATATTACGGTATGTAAAAGAGAGACTGTCTCATTTATTGCTTTGACAAAGGAAAGGTCAGTAAAGATGCATTCAACAAGGCAATTTGCAGTGCATTATTATTGCATTATTGTAAAGCTGGGTCCTGATGTATCACAAAATTCAATTTTTGCGTCTCAAACTATGAAATTTTTCATACAACATGGGCAGCATCTGGTGCTGTCTTTGAAAATCTCACTTCAGCTAATTCCATTCAGAATTTCTCTTAACTGGAATACATGCTCATTAGTTTATTGACCTTTAACAGAAAATGTGGATTTTAAAATTGCATAAATGTGATGATTGTATCAACCCCGTGTTGGTGGAAAACATATTACAAGTCAAAAGTGTCACAGCAGTATAATTATTTGTTTAATTTTACAACATGAGCAGTAAGATGCGGGTAAAGTGGGATGTCAAATGTTAATAAATCTATTCAACGACAACTTGAGAGAAGAGCTTGAAGGGCTTTTCCTCTCTCCTACTTGAGATGCCACATTTTGATTAAGCATTAAGAGATGGGGCTTACATAAACAAATAAGACTGTATTCTGCATTCTAATCCTGCTTTAGTTCAATGCTCTTGGGGTTCTGGAAAGAAACTCAGAGGTGCTTGCCAGTTTCTTTATAGACTCCACTCTCTCGAAAACAGATGTGAAGAAAATCAGGACCCCTTTGATGAAGGACAAATACTCTATCTCCTGGAGGATTAGCCATCGTTTGGATGTCCATATTTCAAATTGAGCCAAATAAATGCAGCAATAAAATGAATAAAAATGCAACAAAGCTGTGAATCATGCATAGGTCCAAAGCAGAGTAAAGAAGTGATTATGGACTCATGTCACATCATTAGATCAGCAGTTAAGGGCTGATTGAATCCATGGGCCAATTATGAGGTAAACATACAATTTAGAATATTTAAAATCACCAATTTGGAAAGCACATTGATGTTATTAGTATAGTACTTTAAACTAATATATTGTGTTCTACAAACCCCAATTCCAATGGAGTTGTTTAAAACTTAGATAAAACAAAATGCAATGACCAGCCAGTATTCAGTTAAAAACAATACGAAGACAATATTTAATGTTCAAATTGATAAACTCTATTGTTTTTTTTCTGCAAATATTCATTCATTTTGAATTTGATGCCTGCAACATGTTCCAGAAGAGCTGGGACGGGGCAGCAAAAGACTGGGAAAGTTGAGGATTGCTCAAAAAACATTGTGGAACATCCCACTGGTGACCAGGCCAAGTGGAAACAGGTTTGTCATGATTATGTATAAAAAGAGCATCACTGAAAGATTCAGACTTTCACAAATAAGTGTGGAGTGATGCTCACTACTTTGTGACCAACCGTGTGAGGAAATACTCTGTCAGTTTTCAAACAATGTTTCTCAATGTAAAATTTCATCATCTGCTGTCCATAATATCATCCAAAGGCTCAGAGAATCTGAAGAAATTTCTGCAAATAGGCAGCAATGCTGAAAAACAACATTGAATGTCCATGACGTTTCATGCTAAAAGGTACATATAGGTTTTGGAGCAACATATGCTGCCATCTAAGCAACATCTTTTTCAGGGACATCCCTACTGATTTCACCATACATTTAAGTGATTACCGGTCATGATTATTCAAGATTTTTTTCCAACCACATTTTTTCTTCGAAGATGATGGTTCGCCACTATCCTTATATCATTTGTTGCTAGCTGAAACATAATCCCCCATGCAGAGATTATCCAATGGGAGGCTCATATCTACAGTATTTACTTAGTTAAATCCAGGTGGTGACCTTCTTTTTGGCCAGGCAGTGTAGAAAATTTTCTCAATAAATGCTCAGGAGAAAAAAATCCATTCTTGACTTCTCTGACGGTCAAACTAATCTCAGACTGTAGGATTCTAGGTAATAACAGGTACACAGGCTGAGGTTTGCAGTCGAGTAGATTCATCAGGAAATGCCAAGGTATATTTCATTCATCAAGATTTCTCATCCTATCAAACTAAACAGTAAGTCAATTGCTATTTCAGGTCCTTGAACTTGCCCTTTAGCCAGGAAAAAGGCACTTTTTATTTTCAACAGTGCATAAGAACGTATATGTTTTAGTATACTATTCCTCATTATATTCTTCAGTAAAAAAAAGAAAAAGAAAAAAAGAAAAAAGTGAATTATATTGCAGAAACGTAGTGCATTTTCTTTCCTGCTGTGGCAATATGTATTTGAATCACACCATCCAAAAAAATCCACATATTTTCATAAACATATTCCACCCACATCAGGCTTCCTGTCAAGGCACCCTCAAGTGATCAGTAAGTCTTCTCATTTTACATTACCATCCTTCATTGCTTTTAAATTAATATTGTGGTGAATAAATAAATGTCTGTGTCTAAAACTAACTGTGCATTTTTGCTTCCTGTAGAGTTTGTGTCAGTTTAGGAATGACCACTTAAAAGTGGCCATCAAACAGTGAGGGATCACAGATGAGGAGAACAAAATGGAGAAAAAACAGCAAATTTGGATGGGAAGAGGTAGGGCCCAGGGGATCTTGCACCTTCCTGTCCTGTAATGTGAGCGTGCTAGGTGGATTAAGAGCCGTCCTAAGCTGAGTGCTACAGATTGTCAGGATTTAGGGATTTGGTTGGGAGGGATTGATGGTAGTGCGTGTAGATCGGGGTGGAGATTGAGAGCAGATGGCTGTGATTTGGGCATGATTATCCAGCCGTTATTGTCACTGATCTCCATCATCCTGTTTCATTTTCTCAGGAAGTGCAGCTCATCTCAAACAGGATCCAGCTGCCCCAATCCAAAGCAATATTGATGGGGAGGACTACAGGTACTTCTGCCACCGTTTTTGTACACAGTCATTGGTGGTTTCTGACATCACCCTGTGCAGCAAAATGACACTCCAAACCCATCACTCCTACAGTAGAGGCGTATTGATTAATTTAGACAGTCCATCACTTCTTAAAAGACACAAGTGCAGAATGGTTGGTAGCTCGAGAGATTTAGATCTAACCGGCCAAGGCAGGTGAGATCAGGGCAAATCACAAAATTAGATCAGAGTCTTTTTTGAGGATTTTTTTCTCTCCCTCGTTTTCCTTTCGAGAAGGGCTGCCAAGGAATGGGGGCCAAAGTGACTTGCCAAAGAAGGAAATTAATTTGAAGCTATAGCAAGAAGGGAGTGTTGGAAGGCAAACAATATTAATCTCAAACATGAGCATATGTCATTGGGCCGTTTGTTGGCACTGTGAAGTCCATTAACAGCCAGTTTCTATCAAGTGCAATGGGTTGTCCAAAGCCTAGGTCGCAATAAGGTCAACCAATCTTTCTCACATGGCACATTTAAAACAAGGTTAATCCTTGTGCTGTCTCTGCCTTATAGAGGGCGCACTAATCTGAGTGCTCCATTAAAAGCCTCAGGAAGGTTAACTCAAAAGCTTTATCGCAGATAGAAATGCCTCATTTAAATTGGAATGCCTACACAAACTCAGTCTGTCTCACACACACACTTATTCCTATGCAGGCAACAGGTAATTGTGACTATTTGTCTAATTTCACTGTTTATCATTATCATCTCACAGTATACAATGTGCATCTTCCCACAGCAACTACATCCAAAACAAAAGCAAAAGCCAGTTTAATTTAGTTTCACCCATTATTCCCTCTAATTACTTTAGTTCAAGTTGAATGGCTACAGGACTATGAAGTAAGTCAATCAAACTCATGCAGCATGACTAGTTTGGTCTCTTCCTACTTTTTCACTTCGTAAGCACATCAGATAATTTGACCAGCCTACATATCATTAGCCTGATAGCATAATTGCCTAAGTCATATTTGGCCAAATCGTGGTATCTGCCTAATTCTACTCTCCTAGCACTGCTGATTCACTATGCTTTATTAGCTATATCCTCAGCGAATCAGAGTGTTTGTTACATTCCACAATCACTATCTGCCTACATCATCTATTTGACTTAGGCATTTATTTAGATTTTTTACCAAAAAAACCTTAAAATATGACTTAGGCAATTATGATATGAGGCTAGTGATATACACAAGAAAAATACTACAATTGCTTAATTTTGTAACCACAGGCAGATTGATTAAACACTGAAAAATATGCATTGAGTTCAGTTAAACAGGAATCATTAAAAAGCATTCACACAGAAGATGTCTGTTGCCTTGCCGGCAGTCCACAACACGATGGATAGAACGGGTTTGGCAGAGGGACACTGTGTAGTGTAAAATGTTTGATTGATCCCAGCCCAATCATTGTGACATAACCCTCTGTGTGAAATGGCTGCTGGCATAGTTTACACCAGTATGGGGTGTAAGTGAGACTTACACTACTACAACCATCAACACAATCCATATTTGATAACCAGTGTATATGTGTGGATATGTGTGTGTGTGTTGCTCAGTGATATACAAGGCCAAGGGCAAACGACAATCACAAGAGCTCTAAATTTGAAGTTAGTGGCACCTTAATAATGAGCGTTATCGGGCATGATATGGTAGTGGCAGGCAAGATTACAGCCCCTGACTGTATGAGCGTCTGTGCCACAGCCACTGTATTACTGCCACAGCGCTTCTTTAGTTGAACAAAAGTGAGAGCGTGGGTTCCAAGTTAGCGCAGTTGCCACTGCTGCTGAGAGTGTCGCCAGTTGTTGAGACTCGCTTTTGTCTTTCTGCCGCCTCCTTTCAGCCATTTGGCTGGAAAAAGGAAGAAAAGTTTGTATAGCTGTGTGACTTCAATGTCACACTGTCACAGAACTGTTTAGCTACTTGTCAGTGCAGATTATTTCTAATGCTTCAGCCAACTGTTTCAATGTCAGCACTTTTAGTAAACAACATGATATATTTTCTGCAGCCTTATAACAGTTTTTTTCTGAAATCATTATAAGGATAAAAGACTGGAATATTTTTTCTGTTTTAGATTTATTACAGGGCCCATAGACTGAACAAGAGGTTAGGATACACATCTATTTTAAAGACTCCTTGTGCATTATGTGCAATAAAACAAAAATGCAAACGTTTACTTGATATATCTTTTACAGGTGCTGCACCCACAAGAAAGCATTTATTAATTTTAATAAGCCATTTTAAGCAGGGGTTAAAATTTCCTTCTACTTCAAACTAAGTATGCCTTTAAGTATGATATGGCATTGAGGGACACTGATATTAAAGCTTCAGGCTGTTTTTGCCAGTTTTGTTTTCAACCTTGGAAAGGTACTCTAACTCCGTGCTATAGGAATAGAAGCATTATGCTAATGAGAGCTTGCCCTGTGAAGAATACATTTGCTGTTGGAAAACATTTTGGCTTCCGCCTTGGGAGCTAATTGAGTACTCTGACAATGCAGTGCTTGGCTGGTTCACATACACACAGGGGTGGAAAATTCAATTTCGCAGCAGGTTCAGAGCACTCTGCAAGGAGAAGCAAAAGAAAGAGGGGTGCCGGGATTAAAGAATCTGAGCTGGTTCTGTAACTCTGTGTCTGGCTCAGTGGGCATATTCTTTTCATTACACTTTTGTGTTCTATTGTGTTATTGACCAGTTAACAGAGAGACTGAACATGTAAACATACGTGTCTAACAAAGATATTAAACTTATTTTATTTTAATACAGTACTCAAAATTGTAATGTAGCTTAAGTGACTATTGAGTAAATTACTTATGAATTAGTAATTTGCTTGAAAAAATACAGAGCAGATTTTTGTAATTTGTCATTTAGTTTAATTCCACAGTCTAGACACACACACACACACACACACACACAGACCATTCATTGTCATTCAGGGTAATAAACTGTGTCTCAACAATTCCATGTCAGATTGAATGAATTTTGCAGTGGTTAATGATGTCCCTGACAAGATTGTTTATGTCCCCTAGCCCTTTCCTTCTACCCCTACCATGGGGCCAAAATGTTTACAACTGGAAGATATTACATAATCATTTTGGCAGATTTCCATTAGATGCATATGCCATGCCGTGCACACTCATGCTCTAAAACCATTAAGTACCGCTGGAGCACATGGCTCTTATCAAGTGTCATCTTTATTTTAAGCACTTTTGGTTTTACTAGCAGCAATCTGCAAAGGGTTTAAATAGATTTTCTGTGTTTGACTAGTGTGTTTTGAGATGAATATTACAGTCTGTATTGGAGGTTTGAATTGTAAAGATTTTACAGAACATATATGCATCTTTTCATCTATTTTCTCATTTCTCTGTTAACTCTTATGATCATTAATATTATTGCCCTCCCACAGTGAAGACTGTCTCTTCAATAGATCTTCCAGTATTTCTGTATTTACAGTTGGGGTCCACTAACTGGCAAGCTCATATAGCTTGATGGGATTCTTAAGCATTGTGTTACCTGAGGTGGGCACATTAGAATATGCTTGGAATTTAGGCTCTGCATAAAACGAGAATGAGTTAGTTGCATATACAGGTAGATACGTAGATAGATGACACTATGACCTTTACACAGTGTCTGTATTTGTGTGATGCTATACTGTACAAGTATGTATTGCAAGTGGCAGAGAGGCATAGCTGGTGCCAGTGGGCTGCACTTCAACCCAGCAACAGCACTGAGGTCAGGCCTAGTCATAAAAGATTGCTCTTTGTATCTGTCTTGCTGATAGAGTGCAAAGGGCACAAGGAGGCACAACAGAGCATAGCATAAAGAAAACCGGGAAGAACAAAAAACATGGTAATCACATCATCACAAGTCCAACTCTCACATGCAAATGCTATATATTTGTTCAGAGAATGTTTTACTGATCGAGTTTTCACATGGCAGACACTAACATTAGGAGCTACTCCACGAATTGGCTGGTCATGCATGAAAATATTGTACATTTTCTTGTTTATTCAGATACTTCTTTTTTTGACAGTCCAAATGGCATATTGGACCCAAATGTTGCCACTATTTTCAATTAAAAGTTTTATTTGTCTATGATGCTTTGTTGGTATAGCTGACTGATCACAACCAACAAAAGCTTCAGACAACATCGTGAAAAAGTCACAGAAAAGAGGATGTTGAGAAAAGAAAAAAAAATCATTGTACTTTGAAGGTAGGGTTACAACACTCTTGGGACAGCCTGCAGATAGCTCATTGTCATCAACATAGACATGGCCTTGATCAAAGGCAGACACTGGCCCCATTGTTTGCACCTGTGTAGAGAGGGAATACTTCCTGCACTCCTTAATACTAAAAAAATCTATTTGTTTGTATTCCCTTTGAAAGAAACAGCTGAATCAAGTCCCTGTCTGACAAATTAAAATATGTACAAAGACCAAAGAGCTGTTTAGCACACATTGATTTTAAGCTATTTTTTAAGCTATTTTCTCACAAAGGTAGTTTGCAGTTAATTGGAATACTTTGCTCCTATTAACAGTGCTATTTTCTTTACCAATATAATTCTTCATGAAGCCCAGTAAAGGTTTGAATTTGCATTGAAATGTGAACACATATCTACTCAGCACTACACCTTTAGAGCTTTATGTAAGAGAGTAGAGAAATTAGCTTGTAGGCTTTTCAGTGGTGTGCTGAACTTAGCTGCTTGTTAAATGACTCTTAATTCAGGGAGTCCTTTTCACTCTTCGAATACTGAGCAATTAGCATTAAATGCTGGAGGTGCTATACAATGTGCTTTGGAACAGCAGTGGGACTGTAGAGCCAGTAGAGGAGAGGACGAGTGATGTTAATTTCGGTACGGGGGTGGCCAGTTGTGGGAGGACAATGATGAGATGGCAGGCTTTTTACATTTCCAGCTAGTGAGCAACATCAACCATGTACCTGACTTTACTGAAGGCATTACTGGAAGCAATTCACTATCTCTTGTCTCATTTGCACTTTATGCCAAAAGTTTCTCCGTGGGTAGCCTTCAGTATTGTTAATGACGATGCCCTTCTGCTACTGCATATACCAACAAGTCAGTAGCCATTCTCTGTGTGTTGGGAAAAGAAAGACAGAGACCAACTCGGGCATCTTAGCAGCCAGGGTCAGCACAATAAAGGATTCTAAAAGTGTTCATCTTTTAGTCTGGTAGATGATAAGGTGCATGGCACAGTAGTCTGCTTTTCTATCTAGAGGGTTAGGTCAGTGGTATTTCTGCAACATACAGCAGCAGCCTGGCCAGGGCAATGAGTGGGCAGATACAGAATTTTGTATCTGGTCACTTTTCAGAAAAAAAATGGTCATCCATACTTTCTTAATTTAAAATAGCACCGTTCTGTGCAGTTGTGTGCCTCTAGGAAATCAGTAAATACTGAAGTAAGGTAAGGATGACCAAAATAAGAACAGGGTTCCTTACTGCATTTTCTCACATTCCTAAAGACATAGTGTTCTGCCATCACTCATGTATTCGTTTCACTGGTACTCAGGCATATGTTAGTGTTGTCCTGTCATGTTGCATTTTGTGAACTTTAAGATGCCCCTTTGTGTCACCACAGGGCCAAAATGCTGCATGGTTGGATGGTGAGATGCAGACTGGTATCCCAGCATGATTCACTACGGTCAGGTGAAAGTAAGTGCACATGTGACACAAAGACCTCCTAATACATACATGTTGCTACTTCCTTTGTTTGTTTTTTTATTATTTTTCTTTCCCTTATGTTTGTTCTGCTGTCATACTATGCTCCCCTAGCATGTTCTGGTTCAGTTTTCCAACTCTCACTCTAGCCATGTGACTTAATCAGTCTGACAGACTCAGGGTGCCTGGGGAAAGTCTCTCTCTCCACGGTCCCCTTTCTCCTCAAGTTTACGCTCTCTGTGACAAACTCATTCTGGCACCTTTCGAGATGTAGTGCTCTCTATTGGATGACCCACTGTGGTCTTTCACACTTGCATACATATGCATATACACAAAAATTAACTGCACAAACCCTGAAAGTGCATGCAACACATCATGTATAGATGCACACAGGTGCTATATGCTACATCACACACAGAACGTATGAGAGGACATAAATAGACACAGAATGTGACTAAAAGCAGGATGTACACCATCCCCTAAGTACACATGTGTTTCACACCCCTCTCCCATAGGTGTACTCTCTGTTCCACTTTAAGTGCTTACTCATCCAGCTTCTCTGCCTAAACAGGTCCCCTTACTGGTTTACTGTGGTTGAGTGACAGTCACAATTTGTTTTTGATGGAGTCTTGTGGTATCTCGTGGTATATTCTTTTTAGAGCTCATCATAGAAGCAATGGGATTCCTCCTCAGTGCCTTCTAACCTTGGTTTGGTTTCAGTACATTCATGCTAACAAAGTAGACTAGACAGCACTTGAGCCTGCAGTTAAAAGCCTCACCATTGGCCTCAGATGTGCCTTGATTTTATTGAGCAAAACAACAGCACCTGTGTAGTTTCTTTGACTAACCTGAAGATGAAAAGTAATGGGTGTGTAACACAGGATTGTGTCTCATATGTGGAGAGAAGAAAATACTGTATAAAGAGTGGATCAAAAGATAAAGTTCTGAATCTCCAGAAAATACGCTGCATTAATTTGAAACCATGAAAAGAGCCATTGTAGAGCAAAACCCCACTGAATGACATTTACTGTACATTGTACCAAATTATTGAAGTCACCCAGGACTGGTTCAATTGGCTTTGCCAATCTATCGAATGGACATTACTCAGCAAGTGACTCAGACTGTGATTGCTGTCTATTTTCCAACTGGCACTGGGCAAACCTTACATTTCTGAACACCTGAAATGCACATTCATCGCCAGAAATGAATCATGCTCAGCAACAATCACTATTTGTTGCTATGCCGTGATTCATTTCTGGATGTGAACTTGCATTTCAAGTGACCAGAAATGTATGTTTTCACCCAGCGTGGGTGTTTGTTTAGCAAGCTCGAAACTTTCAATATTTTTAACTAATTTAACAACACTTACTGTTCATCTGGCAGTGTGTCCTAATCAGATAGTAGCAATTTCATTTTTTTTCACAGCTTACAATTTCACTTCTTATACTTCCTTTTGCAACTGTCACAAAGTTGGAGTGGTCCATTTCGACTTTCTGACCTGCGGTTCCTCCCAAGATGGACACATCTCATCCTGATAGCACCTGACAAATCCCCCCCCCAACATTCCATTTCACTTCCTCCCATCTCTTGTCGTTCCCTTCCACATGTCTAAGCATTTTAATGGCACAGGCTTGCAGGCCTGGTTGAATTGATGGAGAAATAGTCCTATGGAGCAGAACAATTGGCAGACATTTTTTTTCCTGGAAGGCAAAAACACTGAGCAGAAGGGTAAAAAAGTAAGAGTGTAGGATGATTTTTGAAGAGTCAGATAAGGAACATGTGTTAGCCTTCTAAAATATTTTCTCATTATTCTGTATTTTCAACAGAAGTGCTGATGAGAATGAAATACTGTACTTCCTATCTGTAGGAAGTGGCAATTTGCTCATTTAATGTTGTGTGGGTCTGACATCCTTTCATCCACTGTTTTTGCACTAATTTCATCCATTTTTCCTTTTATTTCGCAGCTGATGATTCTCACTATATTTCCATTAGGCTTTGTTTGTGCACAGCAATCTGTTGCTATAATTTGTTAGAGCTGTCAGTTTAAATGATGTGGCATGCCGACATGGCCCAGCAAATAGTGGCTCCCCCTTCTTCTTCTCCTTTTATGGAAAGCTGCCCTAGTTTTTTTTACAGGGAGGGAGAGGGAGACATTACAATTAAGGTGGCGACATCGACCCCCTGGTGGCCATGCTCAGGGACCAGATGTCCTGTCAAAGAGATGCTGGCCTTCACCTCAAGGGAGCTCTGGGTTGAAATCTGGTTCATGTCTCAGTGGGGGAACACTACTGCTCTTGTTCTATCATTAATTCAAGGATAACAGATTCTGGAAGTATCTTTTCCTTTTTTTCCCCATTGTGCTGGTCAAAACCAGAACTTAATCATGCACTCTTTTTCTATATCCACCCACCCTGCTCTCCATCCCAAACAATCGCTCTTATTTGTCCCGATCAACAGGCAAGCACTATAATTCTTACAGAACATGATAGGACAGGGAGTTACCATACAGCAGTAGGGGGTTATATAAAACGATGGCTATGATAACAGAAAAACTACTGGTTTCATCTGTGAAACAAATTCTCAGCCTGACTGACCTGCTAAACTGAACTGAGCTTCTTTGTTCTCACCAGGTTTGTAGTATTTGACAGACGCCCAACTGTCAGTGCTGTATAAACTCTGTTTTTTTCTTCACGTGATTTTAAGACGAAACGTCATCACAAAGAAACCCACAATCGCCACATTTTCATTGCATGCCCTGGATACTGCGTTTCTCTCTCATTTTGTCCTGTTCTCCTTTTGTACATGGCAGCTGCTGGTTTTTGAGATGAAAGACACTTGTTTGGCAGCCTTCAAAGAGTCACAGAACTCTGAAAGTCACTTGTATGGCAGAGCTGTTCATTCTCCATTTTATATCCAATATGGAGGTGATGATCAAAAGGATCAGAGCTAAAGGAATAACTAAAAATTGTCTGCTTGGAGTAAACAACAACAGGACCAATCCCCAGATCTATACAAGGCTTGCTTTTAAAGACGGTCCTTCATTTAATTCTACATTGAACATATTTTTTTTCTATGATTAAAAATACTTGACATACAGTACTTATCAGTGAAATTGCAAATCATACATTGTATGTTTGAATTATCAAAGTTACTGTAATTCTGGATACATCTTTTATTTTTTATTTATTTCAATTCATTTTTGAGAAGTTTCCTGCTGGTAGTAAATGTTGAATACAGTAGGTATGGTCTTTGAAATGACACCTCGTAATACAAATAAAATGGAACAAACATCACATGTGGAGGACGCACACAGAATCTGACATAAATTTACAAGACATAGTTTCTCTTTAAATGATATTGTACAGAGATTCTACAGTGGTACATTAGCAATAGCAGTAGTTTACACCCATAACCTAGGGGAAGTACAGGTGCTGTGGACTGGATGCCTTGGGAGGAAGAGTGACACTTCTGTCATCGACGTGCCATGATCATCTTTAGATGCCCTTCTGCATTTTTAATGTCTTTCTGAGCACTTGTCACACACTATTTAGACAGAGACATTGAGCTTTCAAAAATAGTACATAAGCTAAACCTGAAACATTTGTATTTATTACTGTATACACCACTTACCATTTAACAAAATACCATGAAGCAATGATTTTAAAGAATAATCAGCATTCAACAAAAGAGAAATAGCTTGCTCAGACAACATATGTACTTACTGTACAGTAAAGATTAGGACTGGAACATAATGATTCATTTTGACTTCCAAAGATAATGTACTTTTTGACATTTTCTTTGCCCTGTTTTCTCTCTTATTTTAGTTTCTTCTTTTTCTCTCTTGCTGTTCCAAATAACCAGGCAGCTTTGTTTATTACTCTCATCGTTTACCATTAGGAAACAATGCCTTTAAGTAGAAAATAAATCTATTTATCTTACATTCATACAATAGGGTAGACATATTCTGCTGTTCTCCTTCGCATCATCTTACTAAAATCCAGTAGATACATTTTTTCCAGTTGCCCTTCTCAATGATTTGTTTCTATGCTGTTAATGATCAACACAGAGAGAAATCAATTTCCATATAAAGACAGTGTATGGTCACACATAAATACTGTATATCCGACAGTCCAGCTGTTGCAGTGATTCGTCTCAGGGAGACTTCAAATCTCTGCAATATTACTGCTATAATTTTCCACAAAATGCCTCATGGGTATCAGTGATGAAATGGGACAAAATTGCAGCGAACCTGAGCAGTGAGCTTCTCTAAACTAGACACACCTGTGATGATGACACTGTAGGGTAACCATGGTGCCAGCAATTGACAGGCTATTTTATAGTAACTATTCTACTTCCTGCTCTTAAAAGCAGATGAGTTGACCATCACAGACCTGCCTATCCACCAAACCCATCTACTCAGATCTTCACAGGGTGCTGTCCACTCATCCGTCATTACATGGACCTTTCTCTAGTAACATTATCGCTTTAGATAAAGCTTCAGTAAACTGTGCATGGCTTTTAGGGCCCTCACTCATGCCACTCTAATCCAATCTCTGATGTGGAGTCTGTTCATCATCGTGCACCACAGGCATTTTCTGCGTCCCTGTACTCTGTTGCACAGGAAGTAATGGATGGCCTTGCCCTTGGTTCACCCCAGGGCCTTCTGGTTCCTTTTCAGCTGTTTGTCTTCAGGTTGTCTCAATACACCGTGGTATTTTGATTTGATTAAATCAGGTTTAAAAGGTTAGAGATGGAAGGAGAGATGGTGGTTGCCCTGGCCAGTAATATGAGCCTGTTCTCTGCTATTTAGCATTGGGCACTGGCCAAAGGAAAGTGGAAAAACTGAAATGACTTTTTTGCTTCTTTGTGATTTGCACTAATGTCCCCAGGGATGAAGCAATGACCACTGTGAATTCCCCCAGGATGCCAGCCAGATTGAAACCCCTGCCAACAGATTTGAAAGGATAGCAAATCATTTAAACTCCCCAATGTGCATTAGCATTTTTTCAGTGCCCAGGCCAGCCTCCACAATATTAAATTGCACTTGATAAAATAAAATAAAAATGAGAGAGCGCAACAAGAGCTCTTAAACCTCCAGATCAGCAAAGTGAATATTGGAGTGGCCACTAAAATATAATTATATTTTATTTTGCTTTGTTTTCTTCATCAGGTTTCTGACATTCATTAGTGGAACCCAACAGACAAAAGCACAAAAAAGGAAAAACAAGGGGGGGAAAATGTTTTTGCAGTGAGAGGTGTAGCAAAGTAAAGATTCTGAATCTGAAATATGTGCCTTTAGCTGATCCTGCTTGTGACATTGCATTATTATTGTGTATAAAAATAGGCTGCGTATTAAAGTGGGCAAAGCAAATCCCAGCACTGGCATATTTAAGAAACAGCAGAAGCACAGACTTACAATCAATATTGCTATTTTCATATGTGATGATATATTAATGTTTGACAATCAATACCCTGCTTTATTTATAGCATGTTATTGGACCAAACTATAGTGCTCAACCCTCAATACTCATATATATTGTGGTTATTGCAGAACGGTATGCTACTACAAGGTAATGCTTGTGAGGAATGTCTGTGTGTTCATTTCAATGTCGCTGATGTCTTTTGGCATGATTGTTGTGTCACATGAAGCTATTCCTCATAAACAGACATAATCAACACAGAACCATAGGCCTCCCTCTGAATTCCTGATTTTGTCTTGAGACCAAAACAGATTTTCTGTCAACATGCAAACCGAGCACTCTCTCACAGATTTCCTGAGACGGTGTCAAACACTCCTGCATTTTCTTGACCAAATAAGCAATTAGGAACGATAGGAGTTGGCGCAGTGCCCACTTTAGTGGTGCTGAAAGGGGTTTTGTTGGGGGAGGAGGTTGTATAATGGCAGTTTCTGGCTCTAATACTTATGAATGGCCCTTTCTTCTCAATTGCTTAATTGTCTTAGTGGGACAAGCAGGTGGCTCAATGCTTCATTTGGCATCTGGTGACAAAAAAAAAAAAACAAACTTGCACATAAACATAGAGTATGGGATTGTTGGGGGAGGGTGGCACTGTTAGACATTTTTCATTCTATAAGCTGCACATGCCCCTTGGAAGATTTCAAAACTTTTCGCTTGGATCAAGTGCAAGTTCATGCTACTATTGTGTCAGATATGCTTTGCTGAATAAAACATCTTTTAGTAACTGTGCCAGATCAAATCACCTTTCAAAAAGCTATGCCTCTCAACATCGGTATCTGGTACCCACTGAGAATTGCTTCCTTTTCCATTTATTAAATAACAGCTATCGAGCCCTTTCATGTAACACTTCTGAGCTTAGATATATTTGCTAAAAGTCCAAAGGCAGGAAAGGAAGTTCAGGCATCATTATTCTGCAACATGGTGTCTTACAGTTGTTCCAAAGTGGACTTTATTATTCGGGTATCCAACACATTTTGGAGGATCAGAGTTTGTTTACAAATAGAACACTGTACATGCTATCTATTGCAGTTGTTTTCCAAACAGGCACAGCAATTGTAGTGGTGGGCAGAAACAAATCCACAGCCATCCACAGGTGAGAAGCTTCCTCCCTCCAGATTCTGCTTGTACAAGTTAAAAGGCTGATTTGCATTTATATTGCCATTCAAGGCTTGCAGCTGTAATTGTTGTAATACAGTAGTAAATGCACATTCACCACACATACCAGTGTGTGACACACACACACGCACAGACTGCATGCGTGTTGTGCAATCTGAAAACCCCCTTCAATTATTATGGATATTTGGCCTATGAATGTTAAGACAAGATAAAGTATGAGTGATGAAGAAAAAAAAGGATACAAGGGCAGTTTCATCCAGGTGTAATATTGACCTTTCCCAAAAACTTCCTGCCAAACAGTAGAAAGTGGTTATCAGATGAACAACCCAATTACTCAAGTGGCTCCTGCACAGATGCACCACATGTATCTTCTATCATGTCAATGCTTTGGCTGGCTGTTTGTTCACAAATGTTTCAAGCACAGGGTGCCAAAATGTGCCACAGCAAGGCTTGCATGTGATTTACTCAGCTTATAGAGCAGATTTGCACAGATACCAGTATCCACAAGAAAAATGGGACAGAAAATTTTGAGCCAGGCTGGTCAATTTATACATGAACATTTTTCACATAAAAATTACTTTGCCTGTCATGGCACACGTGTTTCTGTAGGTCACAGAATCTTTCTGCATAGGTTATATGTACATTAGTGAACATATATCAACCTCTTAGTAGATGTTAAGAAATAAGTGGCAATATTTCAAAAAGAGGAGGGGTGTAAATGCACTCTGCATACTACTTAGCTCTGCAGTCACAACAATGAACAGACAATAATTTAATTTTAACCTTCAAACTTGGTGGCAGTTACCCTAAGGCTTAAAGTATGAAATATTTGAAACATAATTTATTTTGGCAGTAAACAATTAAGCTAAATTGTAAAATATGCCTAATCTTACACTGACTTAAATTTATATTTAAGATGTAGACTCATGTTTGTTGTTGTTTCCCCTTGGTGGTGTGCAGTGCAGTTGCATTGTGAATAGGAAGGTATTTGCTTAACTGTTTAGTTAGTGCTGAAAAGTACAGATTTGTGCAACCCAAAATATGTCATCACATTTGAAAAGTGATGTAATAAGGAATGTGGAAAAAGTTCCATTACTTAACTGCATATTTTAATTTTAGATACTTTCCTAGTTAAATCCAATCCAGTATACTATATGTGTCTTTAAAACGTTAGTCCTGAAATGTCTCTTTAAAAAGGCAATAGCATTCATTTAAAAATGGGGTAAATCTACTGGAATATGGATGTATATACCAAATGAAAACTTTAGTTAAACACATGTTCTTACTGTGAATGTCTTACACAAAAGGCTTACATAGCAGAGTTTTGACAACAAAGGATAAAAACTGCTGTTGCAGTGTTTGAACCCATCTTGTAAAGCACCTGTGTTGTACATGCAACCACAGATCCTGTTAGCATCTTAAAAATGTTGTTCTGTCAAACCCTCAGCTAGGTAGAGGCAGGATTAGCAGAAATAACATGGTCAAGCTAAAAGTATTTTTTTTTCCCTTTCTGAGCAGCTGTGCTGTTGCTTTGTCTTTGCCAAGGAAAAATAACAGTACCGTAAAATTCACACTATAAGCCGCGGCTTTTTTCACACATTGCCGACCCTGCGGCTTATACAGTGATGCG
>JAQQAE010006242.1:0-16857 GCA_029823295.1 Pseudamia nigra
AACGGTGTCCGAACCGGTCGTTATCCGAGGTTCCACTGTATATATATATATATATATATTTTTTTTTTTTATATATATATGCTCTAATTAACATAAAAATATTACCAGACTGATGAGACATGATGATGATTTGAGCACATATGAAGGTGTAGATTTCAGTTGGGATGGGGGGGATCTGTCCCCCTCAATATTTGTAAAATGTCCATTTATCCCCCAATACAACACTTCTCCTAGATGATATGCAGCTCTTTTGTCTCCTGCTTTACATAAGTAATGGCTGTTTTGTCTCATTGTTGGTAAATTTCATTTTCTTCACTATTTTGTTCATTTTGATTCAGTGCTTATTCATTTTATTTGGATGTACTGTTGTGAATGACAGTGTATGCTAAAATCATCTACTTTACTCATTGTAAGTTAATTTTGTCAGTTGTTTTAATTCGTTCTTCAGTTTTATGATTATTTTGTTCATTTTTGCACATTGTCTTGATTACTTTCTTATTTTTTGTTCAATTTCTTGACTATTTTGTTCATTGTCTGGCTTATACTCTTAATCGTTGTTCATTTCTATTGGTTATTTGCTAGATTTCTACTCGTCTTGTATGTTTTTCTTCAGTTCTGAACTGAAGAAGCTACTTAAGTGGATCAGTCCAGATACTGAAGAAAAACCTACAAGGTTACGATGACCTGGATGACTGAGAATCTTCACAGACATATTTTTATTTAGTTTGTTGCTTATTTTTCCTCATCTTGTTATTTTGTTATCTTTGTCATTTTTATTCACTTTCTTGATTATTTTGTTAATTTTGTTGCCTATTTTCTTAATTGTTGTTAATTATTTTTGATAGTTTTCTATATTTCTACTCACGTAGTTGGTTATTTTTACTGATTTTGTTTATTTGATTGTTTTCTTTATCTTTTTTTCACTTTCTTCATTTTGTTTGTTGAGTTCCTTAGGTATTTTGTTTCTTTTTCATATTTTTACTCGTTATTTGTGCATTTTCTTGATTATTTGGTTCATTTTTTAAGAGACTAAGGTTTTATTTTGGTTGCCATTGTCAAAACAGCGGTAGTTCTAAACACAGCACAGGGTCTGACCCAAACTGCATGCAAGGGCACAAACATTTGCATACTGAACCTTTAAATATTTGAAGAGACAGAGTTCACATTGTGATATTTTTTCTGGCAGATTTAGTCCAGTGCTGACTCCATGGCTATGTCCTTGGACCACTGATAGATTATACATGAGCTGAACTTCAGGCAAGGATTTTCAGTAAAAATAAGTCTAAAAGGAAAAAACATCTTCATCATACTGTACATGTTTTTCATTGTCTCATTAATGCCTACAAGTAGTAATATTCAGCTGAATGTACCTAGTAGCAAAACAAGAAGAATCAAAATAACAGACTTGATTAATATGACGACAGCCTTCAAACCAGTGTTCGTTTATGAGCTGTGAAGGTTACACGAAGCTAATAAATGTATGTCAAGCAGGATTCCTAATGGAAGCAGCAGCATGATCCACACTGTGGACAAATCAATACTAGAGGACAACGCTTTGTCAAAGGGTCAGAGGTCGGTGCCCAAAATAAAGCCATTCTTCCAGAACAGCCTGATCAGCACTGTCGACGGCTTAAACTGCAAATCCCCTAAAAGCTTTTGGCTTTTGTCACTTTTTAATCAGAATCTGTTCTTCTGTACTCAACCAAATTTAAGTAGAGGTTTGATTTATGTAGGAAGGAAGCTGTGTGGCATGCTGCTGCAGGATAAATCAATTCATTTGTGTTTTAAAGGTTTTATGGTCACAGCCTTGTTGGTAAAACTATAAACAGCAAAAGAGGAGAGTCGTAGCTTCAAGTATGCACTTTAAGAGGAAGATACTGAAAATTGAGGAAGGTGTGATATCTGCACATCTTATCAGGAATCAAATTTCCCAAAGGCACTAAATTACATGTTTTCCCTGATCAGACTAAATGAAAATGCCATTACGGAGAGAAAAAGAAGAAAAACAAACCAGTCGCATTTGAATGAATGCACACTTGAGATGTGTTTCGACACTTAGGTACTAAAATGTTCTTCATGTGTGCATTTCTGTGTATTGTATTTTAACCAGTGCTGGGTAGAATAAACAGAAAGAGTACTCAAGTAAAAGTACGGTCACTTTACAATTAGAAACAATTAGAAACAATTAGAAGACTCAAGTAGATGTAGAAGTACTCATAAAGTAAGTACTCGAGTAATAGTAAAAAATACACCTCTAAAGGAAAAATATGCTGAAATAGTAAATTCAGTCAATTGACTTACTGAATTTATTACAACTGCATATACTTCAGGTAATAACAGCATAAAGTCCACATGAACAGATGAATACAGTGGCAGATCCATGACCGGACAGGTAAAATAAAATATATGACGTGCTCAAGATTTGTTGCTTATTTTGCTAATTTTGTCGCTAATTTTGTTGAATTTTGCCCAATGTTGCTGGCCATTACTGTATGTTCATTTTTGCTAACGTGTTTGATTATTTTGTTAATTTTCGCTCCTTTTTTGCAGCTTGTTTTGTTCAGTTTTTAATCATTATTTAAAAAAAAATTTGCTCTTGTTTTAAATTTTGTTAGTTCATGTGGTTAAGTTTACTATTTTTGTCATTTTTTCCAGTTTCAACGGTTAATTTATTCCCTTTTTATTAATTGACCTGATTATTTTGTTCATTTTTCCTCCTGTATTTGCTTGTTTTTTGTTGTTGTTGTCACTTTCTTAGTTATGTTCATTTTGCTGTTGTTTGCGTATTGTAGTTTTATTATTTTATTTGATTCTTTTTGTTGATTTGGTGGTTCATTTTATTCATTTCTACTGTTTTATGTTGACCAAATACCAACACAGAAAATGACCGCCCTTTGTCGACATTTGAATTTGAAGGAAAAGACATTTTGTGCCAAATTGGCTCCTGTTCACAGAGATGTGTTCAAATGTAGCTGAGTGGAAGTACTCTTTATCACAAATGTAACTGAGTAAGAGTTAAAAGTATTCAGAAAACTACTCTCAAAAGTACTTATTTAAAAAAAATAAATTACTGAAGTACAGGTAGAGGAATAAATGATGTTAACTGATTATCGGTTAAAGAAACAACATATTTTTTACATTCCAGCTGATAAAGCTGCCTAGGTTAAAAAAAAACATACAGTACGAGTAGCACATTATAAATAGTTGGTGATAATTGGTGATCCTGCCATTTGTCCACTGTCTAAAGCCTATCCTTTGATATGTCAGTCATTGGAGACACCTTCAATAAAACGCATTATGAACTTGGCAGAAAGGCAACAAGCTGAGTGATGGAAAAAAAGCACATCAACGACCGTTACCCATGATGCAGACCGATTGCACAACAACACACCTGGGCTAATTCCGTCTGCTCCAGCTCTTTCCCAGGCCTCATCTGCTGGTTGATTACACATCCAGTGTCCTTTTAGTACGCCCGGGTCATCCTAAAAAGGCACGGTGCGCTGTCCAGCTGCACATACACGATGGCGTTTCATGTTAATTAGCTGGTGCATTGAAAATATGCCAAATATGCACTTGAAATTCTGTCTCAGGTGGTGTTTCATGACCTGACAAATGGCCGAAGTCCTCCTTTTCCAACCAAGAGTTCGCCGTAAAGTTTCTGCATCACTGCAGCCCATTGCATATTATGCCACTAAAGGGGAAGTGAGGCTGCACTTTAGAGAACAAGGGAGGGACACAGGATCAAAATTTGTGGCCACATTAATACGATCGAACACTGTGACATACTTAACTTTATGAGGCTAGTATACATGCAACATTACTGACTCATTAGTCCTTCAGGAGGAGACAGTTCAGCAACACATCCCATGAGCAACTCATCATTTAAAGGAGCATTACCCAAACTTTTCAGCTAATCCAAAGAAGAAATGTGGAGATTTCGCTGGACCATAATATTTCAAGTTTTTTTTACACTAAATTAATCCACATCATAGCGTCGTGTAGTTTATTATTATTCATAAATTATAATTATCTATTTAATTTTAAACATGATTAATAACAGGGTAATAATGTTGAAACAAAATGAACAAGGTTACAATGTACAAAATGAACACATAAAATAAAATAATGAAAAAAATGTGTAAAATGAAGCTGCATATTTTTGATAACAAAAAATAATCGACATAAGAATCAAGATCATGAACCAAAAGAACATAATCATGAAGGAAATGAGCCAAAAAAGAACATAAGCAAGAAAATGAAGAAAAAAATACATGGCACTCAAGACAATGATTATGTTTCTGGACATCTTGAATGTGAGCATGTCTTGTATGTCTGCATTGTTTTCTCTGTGGTGTGCAGATTCTCTCACTCTCTCCCTCCCACTGACTCACATTCATTGCAGTAAACATTAACTACAGTATTTCACAGAGAGCACTGAATCATGGGTCATTTGTAGCATTAATGTGGCTCGTTATGGAAATGTATTTAGGTCCATTTATAGTGACCACTTAGAGTCTGTCAGCTCTGGTCTTTGGTCAGTCTACTCTAACCTGCTACTCTGAAGTCAGTATTTGCCACTTGTATGGTGTTAATGTTCAACTGAAAGTTTAACCTGAATATATCAGAAACATTTTTGTATACCACAGTGGGTCGAGATACAATTTTTCCCCACACTGGCAAACATTCGGTCATTTCTGCTTTATTGAGCTTTATTTGATATTTCCCTAATTCGTTGAGTATTTTGAGAATTTTGGTGGCTCAGCACAAGTATTCAGAGATACATGCTTTGGGCTCCAAGAAACTATGACCTGCATGATTTTATTCAGAGTTCCAAAATGGTATCAAATTCCTTACAGCTGTGTCAAGAGTTATGAATTGTCAGAATGTAGCTTAGGTGAGCCTGTATTTCCCATAATGCAGCTGGATATTAATAGAGGTGGGTAGTACCTGTAGACGTCACCCATTGGTTTGGTAAATTGGTACCATTGGTAAATGGCTGTTTTGAGGTAAATCAGGTTATCACTTCCTGGATAACATTTTGGAACCAAAAACTGGATCAGAATATTTGGACAAATGCCAGCAGAGCTCCAGGAGCGTAGTATGGAAGGGGTCTTATGGGTAAACTAATGCTAAACACTATCTTACTACCTGACTTCAACCACTGACAAACAAAGTCATATTATAGTGTTTTTAGTATAAGCACCTACTCAGGACTACAGTCGAGCGTCCATCAGGAAAAAATAAGTAATATCAGATAAACAGAAGATGCGAAGGCCCAACTTGGTCCAACTCTCCCAGTGAGTAGACTTACCATAGCAACCTGTCAATCAAATCCCAGTACAGGAGTGAATTGTCAGATTATATGCCGTAATATATTAATAACGGAGCAAAAAGTTTAATATGGACCACCAGAACACTTAATGGGTCCAAATTAAACATCTGAGACCATGATGACTTGTTTGAAAAATGTATTCACTTAATGTGCTTTCACACCTGCTCGTCCGGTCCAGTGGGTCGATTGGACCCACAAGTTGCTACAATGTTGCAATTCTCAACTAGTTCGGTCCACATTCACACCAGCGTTTTTGCTAATGAACCAACCACTATGAATGTTGTTTATCCCCTCACTCATGTGGCAGTGCTGTTTAAAGAATACTGTGCTTTGGGTGACGTAAGTGAGAGCCGATTGGCACAGCATTTGTAGAGGGAAAAATCCAGCAGACAAAAATATCAGATTTAGCTTTATTTCGGAATAATGAATGATACTATTTTACTTGTTTTTGTGGCAATTTATTATTATCATTTGTTTGTGCAAAAAGTACTGCTGTTGTTCCAGAATGGAAATCGTATTCGGGTCGAAAACACTACGTGGTTCTTTTTGGCACGAAGAAGACGTATCAAAAGACTCTGACTCTGAGAAAAGTTTACTAGCTCTTTTATAATGTACATCACAGCTTGCTACGGAAACCTCCGTAGACCAAAAAGTGCTACATTACAGACAGCTGGACTGAATCGAGGCCAGGCAGAGTTCTCACCATCAGCAAACCGCACTGGAGTTTGGATGGAGGCGTACTGAACAGTACCGAGAAGGTGGTCTCGGTACGGTTCTTTAGTCCGGACCAAAACAAACTGGTTGGCTTTCACACTAGCCCAAACGAACCAAACTTGCAGGTGTTCCAGACTCCGGTCCGCTTTAAGCGGACTCAATGCTGTAGGTGTGAAAGCACCCTTAGTCTTTTCAGAGATAAGTCCAATGTAACTCTAGGATTCAGGGCTTCTTGGAGCCTAATGAACGGTGCCCCAGTGGCCGACACTGGTATTACGACTTTAAGTAACTTCGATTGGTCTCGATGTACAGCCTTGGTCACTAGTACCCAAGCATATTCACTCCTTTACAAGTACTAGAGTAGTTTCAAAAAATACTTTTTTGAGTAGTTATTTTGCAGAATACTTTTTACTCCTGTATTTGGGATGACTGAGAACTTCTGCTAGATATATTTGATGGTCCACCTTAATCTTCTTCTTCTTTTCTTTTCGGCTGTTCCCTTCAGGGGTCGCCGCAGCGAATCATCTGCCTCCATCTCACCCTATCCTCTGTGTCATCTTCTCTCACACCAACTACCTTCATGTCCTCCTTCACCACATCCGTACACCTCAATGAGTAGGATTAATTTTTCACAGATGTTGTTTCTCCACAGATTTTGTTCACCTCCAAATAATCAAGGACATACTATTATACATTGTTATTATTATACATTATTATCATTTTGTGAACTCATCCTTGGGATCCTGTATGTGTTTTTGTGTAAACCTTTGGCCACTGTAGATTCATTTATTGTTTGTTCATATTGCTGTAATTTATTTGATGTCTGAAACAGGTCTCTCTTGTAAATGAGACTTTGGGTCTCAATGGGGTCACCTGTATAAATCAAGGTTAAATTAAAAAAATATATATAGATCATGTGCAGCGTACTTTGTCCCAAAACAGTGAAAATTTACAAAACTAACAAAAAGAAAAAAAAAACAAACCAAATACGCAATTCAATGAACAAAAATGGACAAAATAGCCATTAAATCAGAACAAAAACTCAACCAAATGACCAATGAAATGATAAAAAAAATCAATTATAATATGAAAAATGAACAAAATGAGCAAAAATGAATCCAATATGCAACAAATCTTGCAATAAGCCAATCTTGAAAAAGTCATTCAGTGCTTTATTATTTAGATTTGAAAGTGAACAGAATTTAATATTATGCTTTTTTATTATTTGCCTGGTTCTGGTTATGTACGTATGTACTGCATAACCCACCACCTGTCAATTTCAACTTGTGTTAAACACCTTTTTAACTTCAGTCTGAGTATGTTTTCTATTAAAAAGTATCAGTCATATCACAACATAGCGTATTAGATAGTTACATTTCCTCTAGGCTTATTGCCATGGAAACAGTTATTTTGCAGCTGTTTGCATAAGTCTACAAAGAAGTTGTAACATACACCTAAAACCTAGTGTTTCTAATCAACTTACTGAGCAAAAGGAACATTGCAGCCACTAAATCAACAAAATAACAAAAAATACACACATTTAAACATGAAATTGAAACAACAATGTACCGAATCAGCAACAAATAACAAAAGTAATCAAAAGCACAAAATAAGCAACAAAAAACAAAAATGGAGAAATACAATAAACTAAATTGTCAAAAAACAACCAAAATAGTCAAGAAAATAAACAATAAGGAACAGAATAATGAAGAAAAAGAACAAAAAGAACATAAATTCAAGAAAATTAACTTGAAAGAATATGTTAATCAAGAAAGTGAACACAAATACACTCATTTAAAAATGAAATGGACATAAATGAGCAGAATAATATACAAAATCAACCAAAAATGACAAATATGGACAAAATAATCAAGAAAATAAACAAAAAGGGAGCAATACAATAAACAAAGGGGACAAAACACAACCAAAATAGTCAACAAAATAGACAAAAATGTTTCCGACTGAAAGATTGTGCACACTTTTGCTTTCACTATGCGAAAATATAATAATAGAATATCACACTAAACCCGTTTTATGTACATAGATGTTGTTGTTGCTTGTCTTGTTGCAGCTCACAGCTGTTTCTGCCTATATTTCCTGAGCTCTATTTCCATATTTATTGTATGTAAATGTGAACTCGGGCCCAAAATCCAGTGAAGTAAATGGATGCCACCTGCCATTACACAACAGAAAAAGAAGAAGATCCCCATGGTGCATTGTGGGTACATCAGTACATCATTCAGACAGGAGTACAATTTGAGTGGGCAGTGCTGAATCCTCTCAGGTATCATTGGCAAACTGCACATTTTCAGATTTGTCACATATTTCTTACTACTTTTGGCCTGAGCCGTGTGCCGGTAATAAATAGAATGTCATTTTAAAACAACGCCGTAAGATGACAAAATGTTATTGAATGTTTTTGGCTCGTCTGCTTGTGCTGCTTCCAGGATTTTCCCCAACCATTAGAAAACTTAGAAGCAGCACCCAATTGTTTTTTACAAGTGCTGAAGCCAAGTGAAACTGCACATTTCACTATGGTTTATGGTTGAGTTTAATTGCAGGTCAGAACCCTTCGCTATTGTTAAACATTTTCATTTTGTGATTATTATTTTTTATGGTGCACAAAATGACCCAGCATACTGAATCCATGAGTGTATTTTTCTCATTTTTATTCTTGCTAATGAGTGTAATGTAAAAATTTACAATTACTTGGGTTTCATTCAAACTCAACAAACCTCCGTGACCGCAGGACTCTACTGTAAACCTCAAAAACCCTGTATTCACCTTCATAAAAACAGCAGGGCAGAGAGAGAAGTAAATTGTTTACTTGCCTTGCCAAGGTAGTAAAGTAACTAGAGAATATTTGGTCATACTTTAGAATTGAGTACATATATTATATATTAATCAGTTGCTCATGAGCATGTTAGTCATTAGCACGTGTCAGTAGTATATTGGATCTATTGTAGGGTTAAGGGTTATTGTGAAGGTTACTAAGACTTAATTAGGGGTGATTTATTCTGTGTTACAGATTTACATACTATAAAATGGAAGTAGTAAAAATGTCACCTTTCTCTATAAATAATTATTGCACATAATTGTTTTTATCAGTATTGTGTATTTTTTGTTATAGATGCGCACTCATACGGTTGATACAACCCCAATTCCAAAAAAGGTGGGATGTTAATAAAAAGTAAAAATAAAACAGAACAGAAAATTGGTAAAAAAAAAAAAAATGGATCTGAGGCAAAATGGATAACTGTTTTGTGGTCAGACCATTTTAAAAGTGCTGTCTATGATGTTGGCAAACTAGCTGGTAGCTACATCATAGACAGCATCTTTACACAACCTTTGACTCAGAGAAGACAGCAGCGTTTCTGGATTGTGTTCACATATAGCTTTGTCTTTGCATGATGCAGCTTTAACTTGCTTTTGTGGATTGCAGTGATCTGTGTTCACAGACAGTGGTTTCTGGAGGTCTTCCTGAGCCTATCCACTCATTTCCTGTAGAGAATCACATCTTTTCTTAATGCAGTGCCACCTGAGGGTGCAGAGATCACGAGCATCCAGTTTTGACCTTTGACAATCTTTTGATGATATTGTACATCTTCAAAGTCCTCACAATTTTATGCTGAGGAACATTTTTCTGAAATTGTTCCACAATTTTTAGATGTAGTTTGTTGCAGATTGGTGAACCTCTGCCCATCTTTACATCTGAGAGGCTCCGCCTCTTTAATATGCTGCTTCTATACACAGTCATGTTACTGACCTGTTGCTAGTTAACCTATTTAGTCGTCAAATGCTCTTCCAGTTGTTTTTGATTTGTGTATTTGATTTGATTGTTTTCCAATTTTTTTGACATGTGTTGCTGCCATCAAATACAAAATGACAATACAATATTTTCTATGAAATGGTAAAATGTCTCAGTTTCAACATCTGATATGTTGTTTATGTTGTACTGAGAATAAAATATGGGTTTATGAGATTTGAAATTCATTGCATTCTGTTTTCTTCACATTTTATTTGCATACTGTACATCCCACTTTTTGCAATCGAGGTTGTAGAGCAGCAGTGGCTTTGGGCAAGAAAAATTCAACAGATGATTATTTGGCTGATGTAACTCCAGCAAAACTTTTACACTGAAAACACATTTGGCATGTCTGAGTTGAACTATTTTCACTTTATTAAAAATTGAAATAACTGCAGAACTGAATGCCTTAAGTCAAAGTAAATACCCACTGAATTGAGTTTTATTGTACGTATGAAATAAAAGGGAAAGGAAAACACATTACATATTCATAAAAATGTATTAAATGAATGCAGATTTTTTAACAGAGCATTTCAAAGCATTCTAGCTTCATTTAAAAACAGGAAGTTATTTTTATTTGAAAACAAAAACATAATTATTTTTGGAAAACTAACACGAACAGAATCAATATGCTATGCGTGAAACAAATCTTTGTTTCACGCATAGCACAAACCACCACTCTTTGACTGAGTAATGGTCTAAATGTATGAATGAAAGTTAAAGTTAACATTTGTGCAATATCCACATCAGGATTTGATCATTTAACAATTTTGACTCCATTTTATGAGTTTTCCTAAAATGATCTAGTTTTATACCATTAGTGTTTAAAAATTCACATCAGAACTAGAACCATTAAAAATGGTGCCTGGTTAAATTTGACTCATCTTGGCAGTTGTAGTGTTAATTGTAGTTTCCAGTTAGAGTCAACCCCCCAGCACTGTGGGTCTTCTCCCTCCGTGTCTCCTCACCTCCTCACAGGCCTTTCTTTGGTTGCCCTCTAACTGTCAGCAGTGGGGCCTGCGGAGCGTTAAGGAGAAACTCAGACCTCACACGACAGTCTTGCCATGTTTACTCCCCTTCTGGTCCTCACGCGAATAGAAGAGATGAAAGGCGACTATGATAAATCTCCCCCCACCTCCTTCAAATATGTCCGGACCGGCAGCGAGGACATACCGGTTTAAAGTTTTTGGGTCAAGTGGGAGCAAATCGCCGCACCCCATCTTGGCTTCATTACTTTAATCGCTGACGAACCCCCCTGCACATGCTAATGCACCACAACAGATGCTTTTCTGCTGCTTGGGAGTGTGAATCCACTATCTGTGTATGTGGGACAGGAGGTGGTCGGGTGAGGGGGGTGAGGCTTGTGTCGGGGCCAGAGCTGCAACAACAACAGAGACAAAAGTCTAGACGCTAATTATCATCAAAATTAATTGACCCAGTTGTGTGCTGCTCTTCATGGAAATTAATAACGGTCTATTTGTTTGGTCTCTGAGCCAAACTACATTTTCCCTTTTGACGTAGTGCATTTTTCTTCTGCTAGGACAACAAGCAAATGTGGAGCAATTCAACATTTGCTCTGTGCTAATTGCTTTTCTCTTTGTTCTTCTTTTTGTCTTGAACAATGCCTGTAAACAAAAACAGTGTCCATCAGTGCCTTTTCTTTGTCAGATACTGCACTTCAACAAAAGGGAGAATTTAATATCTATGGACTTGCTTGATTAACATATTTTTTGTATATAAAGTGAGATTGACTGTGGTTATGCCCGAATAAAGTAACTGTTTTTTTGCTTATTGCTGTATTAGTCTTCTGTAAAGCAGTAATAAATGTTCCTTGAATTTGTCACATCAAGAAACATTAAGAAAAGGTCTATCTACCACCCAAAAGAATCTGAATGACTAAAAAGTCAGGCATAAGTTTAGGCTTATTCAAGAAAATAAGCAGAATTCTGTGTAAAAGATGGACAAACCCTCTATGATGTCACCCATAGGTAGATAAACGCTGTTGGAAGGCAGTGTGCAGGAGCTGAGGTGAAGCCTCTAGCTCGGATACACTTGTCAGTCCAAGCCCCTATGGCGTTAACTATGTTTAAATATGTGGATATATAAACATTTTAACATTAAATAATTGCACTAAGGCAAAGGTAACATGCTCAGGGCTCAGCTGTGGAGGTTGGCATTTGTTCCAAATAATACTAGATGTTCAGTGTAGGTAGAAACGCAGACAGGGGTGGGCTACTGGAAGCTAAGTAAAGTAGTCTATTACAGTGGATGGAAACAGAAAAAGTCAGTTCAGTTCTGTTCTATTTGTATAAAGCACTGGTCATAATCCAAGATTATCTCTAGGTTTTTCTCAATTTGAGGCCAGAATATACAGAGAGCAAACCCAACATAACCAACCAAGCCTAGGGCAACTTGGGGGGGGCGGGGACTTCCTGTAACGGTAGAGAAAAACCTCCAGCAGAACCAGGGCTGTGGCTAGTCGACCATCTGCCTTGACTGGTCAGGGTTAGTGAACAGAGGAGAGACAAAACAGAGGAGAGACAAAAGCTGCATTTAAGAAAACAAAAAAAAAACAACAGTTGGTTCAATGTGTCAAAAGTTATGGTGCCTGCATCAATCATTTTTTCTGTTTTCAGCTGGAACACAGTCGTTCAGCATTAACTAACTTCATTGCTAACTTAATAGCTGTCCTGGTTGCCAATACCCATTACTGTCACTCAGTTCTTTAGTGTCTCTTCTCGACAGTGTTCATGACTATCTCTGTGTCCCAGCACAACATATGCTTCAATCCAAGTGTCATGTAAACACAGAAGCTACAAGTTAACTAATTTATTAAATATAAGTACGTACTGTATATTAGTATAGTTATGTCAAAGGAGTCTGGTGGATTTGACACATTTGATATGACAGCGCCAGTAAATGGGAAATGTAACAGAAAGTGATGAAAATATTTTAAATAAACCTACCGGTATTTGTTTTTAGTGATCATCTCTATGGCTTCTATGCTAATACTGTTATCTGCTTCTTCAATCTGGAGACATAATAACATGCATGAAATGTGCAGCATCTCCCAAATACCAGATATTTCTATGGTAATGTGATTCAATCTATGCAGGTTAGCGGTCTATATCACCAATGAGCAGAACGTTGACAGGTTCTCCAGGAACTGTATTTACTGATTCCAAACACCCAGCTGAAACAGGTTACAGTGCTTTCATGTCTTTCCAGTAGCTATTTTCTAACCTAACTGTAATTTTCAGAAAAATCTTGCTTTTCATGTAACTTAAGTTTTAATGTGTCAATGAAAGAAACGTGTGAGAGAATTTAACGGCCTAAAGCGTGGTTCATACAAGTATTGGATTTATGTTTTTATATGTCTCCTTCTCTTGTTCTCTCAGGTTGTTGTGGGTGAAGAGGCTCAGGGCTCGTTGTCAAGCAAGCAGGGGTCACCGCCGTGCACAAGGGGTTTTACACAGGAGGAATGCATCATCGAAATGGACCAAGAACTGGCAAAGGGACAGGCTGTCTTTAACGGTCAGTACACACACACACACGCACACAAACACACACACATACTTGGAGCGAGGACAACCAATAATCCCCTGCTGCTGGGTGGGGGTTGTTTAAGAGTCCTGCTGATATTTAAACCATAATGGAGCTTCAAGAGGACTGACCTTTGCAGACTGAGTGAGGAGCTGGATTAGACTGATAGACTGAGCCGATATTGGCCTCCCGTTAAGATAAGTGGACTCCAATCTGTGTCGTGATAAAAAGGTGGGGTATGTTGGAGCTACTACATCCTTTGCCGTGTTTGGAGTTTAAATGTTTAGGTGTGGGTTGATTTTCTGGATGTTGTTTGAGTGTTGTTATATTGTCATAAGCACAGAAAGTGTTGATCGCAGGTAAAAGACTGGGTGTGGGTGCATTAATGTATTACATAGTCATATTTGAGAATTTGCAGTAGCAATAACATTTTAACAATAACATTTTATTGTAAAGTCAAATACTTTTTAATTACAGGAGAAATGAGATCTTCAATTTTGACTGGGACTGTCAGTCTGATTTATCGCACTCCCTTTTTTTTCCACAATAAACTATGCCATTGTTCTTTTTATGCAAAATGGAGTAAATTACAGGTTACGCTGAATGGATAGTAATGCTGTGAAGAGAAATGATGATTGCACAATTTCGGCTCTGCAATAGGAATGAACAATTGTAAGATGAAGATAAGGCTGTCAGACATTTAAACACACCTGCCTGGCTGCTACATTAGCTTGACACACATACAGTAAATCATAAGCAATGAACAATGAGGACACGATCCCATTCACACATGTAATATAGAGATTGTACATAAGAACAGGAAATGTATATGGAAAAACATCTAGCTACTAGACACTGACATAATTTCATACAAACTTACATTTATTGAAATTTAACATCTCTAATAGGGCCTTATATGTTATATAAATCTGGATGAGATCAATGTGGAAAAAAAAGTCCACATTTATTTCCATAATCTATTAGACGTTTTGCTGAATATCTTCTCCAATGCAAAGAATAGCTTCTCTTTGGTCATAGATGAAAACAAGTGAAATTTCTCAGGATTTGGCTCTTGGTTACTAGACAGAGTCATCACAAAAATCAAGAAAATAACAGAAGAATCAGATCTAGCTATTCTACCTGTAATAAGCAAAAACCACATGGTCCCAGATTTTCACTCATGTTTTTGAAACACATAAATATCACTTAAAACATTCAGTTTTAATATTAATCTATTTCTGAAGGTTTTAATGGCAGCAGGTTGAATTCATGATGAGCATAAATTCTGAAAGTGAGACATGGAATTCTGCACGGTGCAGCAGAGAAATGGCTCCAGTATATCTCTCACTTTCACAACTTGTAATAAAAGCATCAGCTTTTTCATGGTACCTCACAAGAATTCAACCAGCACAGTGGACAAAAGCAAACATCTCTGCAAAAGAGCGACTCATTAAAATCACACTTCATATTCATCAACCTGGCGATCACTAAGAGACAATTAAGAGACTAATCTGTAAAAGGTCAGAAAACAGCCAGCACTGTCTATCATAGTCTTTGAAAGCAACAACTAGAGCTTGTGAAAAGGCTCAAATATTTATAGAGGGAACAGTAAGATGTGTTTTTTGGGCTATAAATGAAATTATATTACTCATTTATCACATCAGTATAGGCGATAACGCATAAAAAATTGACAAATATTTACAAATCTTTTTAAAGCCGGCCACACATAGAGAAACGCGACTGATCAGTCATGATTGAAGGAACCTCGCACCCAGCTGCAGATTGATACCACGACTCACGCCTGGGAACTGGCGCCATCTATTGACAGTAAACAGTGATTGCGTTGTGACCGGTTGTGACACACATGTCCACCAATGATAAAAGTCGTGAAGTCGGAGTTGTGACCACTGCACATCGCCGAGACTGAGTCCTGACGATTCAATATGTTGAATCGGTATGATTTCTGTCGGGACATTGTCAAGACTGAAAAATCTAGGTCGGGAGCCGCCGCACATCAAGCCGATTTCCAGTTGAGCTGAGTTGAGATGAATCGCGTTCTCTATGTGAAGCCGGCTTAAGTGAGACGGCCCTTCCTTCCTGTTTTAAAATCTTTTTAATCCTCCTCACCATGGTGATAACGTGAAGATAGACTTCTCTGATGCCTCCATGTCATGGAATTTGTTGAATAAAACTTCTTTAATCAGAGTTGTTCTGTCCCCATCAGTCGGTCAGACTCTCTTTATTCATTACAGGACAGATACGGGGGAGCAATTTAACCTTGTAAGACTCATTGCTGTGATTAATTTTATTTTGTTGAACTAAATAAAAAAATAAAAGTGAAACACCACTATGATGTAATGACACAGTCCGCAGTCCACTCTTTTAGTTGGGGAAATTTGGCAGGTTCAAGGGCCCTCCAGGACTTTGGTTCACTGTAAAACGCTGCCTATTCATCTCACTAACAGATAAAACTTTGTCACAACAATTAAATATTCAGGATTTACTGACTTTACTGATGTGGTTTCACAGTTCACAAAGACGGGGCTCTGAGAATTAAAACACTGAATTTTAGGTATATACTGTATACGGTGTATTATGTTATTACACCATCTTTAGGTATACAGTACATCACATTCCTAAGGATGCTGAATCATATTTGTCTGGTATAATTGCTGTAGACTAGAGTTAGATGATGGAGCAGACACATAAACAGGTCAGCTCAGAAGCGGATCATTAATGCGGCACTATTAATTCATAAGTTAAGAGCTACAATGGTGTTCAGGTCAATGAGGTATTTGTCGTCAGCACTGAGTATACATGTGTTGAGGGAATAATTTCCTCTGGTCTGAAATAAATTGTCACCATAGCAGTTTGTTTGTAGTTGATTATTTTGTTATATATTATGTTATATATTTTGTTATTTTGTATATATACTGTATACATATTAGGGTTGTCAAAATTAACACGTTAATCCAAATTAGTCCTTTGCATGATTAATTAGATTATAAATTGTAACACGATTAACACAATAACAAAAAGTGATGAAAAAGTGATGAAATCTTATTTTACATTTGACCCACCTCATTGACAACTTCTTTAGTATTTACTGCTTCAAAGTCAATTCAAATGTAAAAGTATAAGTCTTTACACATTTGGAAACAAATTACATTAGTTACTGATGAAGGCAGTGACGCAAGCGTAAAAAAGCAAAAACATCTCCGCAGATTATTACAGAGGTTCTGTTAAGTTCTACAAAGCAGGTGGAATTTTCTTTAGTTACACAAGTTCAAATTAGAAAAAAATAAACATTTTAATGTACAATAAGTCATTTTAGTCGAGTGTCGCCTTCTATCACAACTGTTTTTTCTCCCACAAAATGAAAAACGAATGGGTATTAATCATGATTAATCGAAATTAATCCACAGTGACCCTGTGATTAATCAGATTAAAAATTTTAATCGTT